>AUXL01000058.1:0-24286 GCA_000482185.1 Angomonas desouzai | reverse complement strand
GGGGAGTTCGGGATGGGCGACGACGACGATGAGCCGATCTCGCGGACGGTGAAGCGACCGGCTGCCAAGCGGGCTGCCAAAAAGAAGGAAACGAAAGAAAAGCCGCAGAAACGGCTGAAGAAGGAGGACGCCGATGACGATTTGGATTTCCTGGATGGGTTCGGCCTGGATGCGCTCTCCGGCACCCCCGCCCCCCGTCCGAAGGCCCCGGCAAAGGCGAAGGTGGAGGTGGTGGAGGACGACGACGACCTGTTCCTGCTGGGCGGCGGGGGTAGCTCCACCGCGCCTAAGAGCACGCCTCCCAAGAAGGCCGCCCCCAAGAAGGCTTCCGCTAAGAAGAAGACGTCCCCAAAGAAGAGAAAACGTTCCTCCGACTCCGACGAGTCGACCGAGTCCTCGGAGGGCTCCTCATCTGGGTCGGACGACAGCAGCGGCAGCGACGACAGCGATGATGACTCCTCTGACTTCAGTGACTAAATTTATATGCTTTTTTTCATTATTAAATTATTACGCACTACTCTTCGTTGAAAACAAAAAAATAAATAAATAAAAAGCACGTCATAAAATATATTTAAAAACGAGTAGAGAGTTCCCCATAGATTATTAATGTTGTAGACAGAATACAAAACGAAAGAAGAAAATGATTTTCATTGAAACGACGTGAAATGCTTTCTGCTTATGAATCTCCAGACATTTCTTGTGTTTTTACCATCTTTTGCTCACTCCTCTTTTTCTCCCTTTTGAAGAAAAGTAGTAGTTGTAGAAAGTTACAATCACACTTCATAATAATACTAATAGTTTAACCGCAACGTAGTAAGTAGGTACATACACACACAAAATAATAATATAAGAAAGTAAAACATATAAAGAATGAACCGCAGCAAGGATAAGGGAGCGAGTGGTCTCAAGGCCGTCATCCTAGCCGATCCCTTCACCGACAATCAGGACAGCCGCCATGGCTACCCCATTGGGTTTACCCCTCTCTCCTCCGCGATGCCCTTCGCCATGCTGCCCATCTGCAACACCCCTCTTATTGACTACACTCTAGAGAATTTGGTGGAGAACAACGTCGAGGAAACCATCATCCTCGCCGGGGTGCACTCCGCCGCGATACTGGAGAGACACCTCACGGAGACCGTCACTGCGCGAGGCAAGTCGTGGCTCTCCAGCGATGCGATGAAGGTGACGGTGGTGGCCTCCAGCCGTCGCATCTCGAAGCTCTTTGACGCCACACAGGAGATCATGGACCGCAACCTGGTACCGCAGTCGGGCACTCTCCTTTTCGTCCCCATTCAGTGCGTCTCCTTCATCAAGCAGCTCCGCACCGCCTTCCAGGAACACATCCGCCGGTCACAGACGGTCGCCAAGTACGCCGCCACCCTTCTCTGCACCGCCGACCGTGGGGCACTGCTGGACACGATGAGTAATGTGCTGGTGAGCGCGCTGGCGGAGGGCGACGACGGGGCCTCGGTGGAGGACCTGACCTCCTCTGTGCTCAACTACTCGCCCTCGCAGTTCGTGCGGTACCGGGCCAAGGTGGTCCCCCGCCTCCCTAAGGAACACCACACCCTAATGGTGTACCGCCAGGATGACGGCGTCGTCCTGCACATGTCCCGCTTCGACCCCGACGACGAGGAAAGCGATCCCCCCACCGTCGCCTTCTCGCGAAAGAAACGAATCTCGGTGCGCATGGACCTGGTGTCCACCGGCTTCCTCTTTTGCTCCTGCGAGGCCCTTCAGGTGATTGACTTCAACATCACCGATATTTACAGTTTCCTGAGTGAGTCCATTCTGGGGAAGGTGGAGATCTTGCAGAACGTTTTTGGCGTCATTGAACTCCCCCCTGGTAGTGCCATTGTGGAGCCTATTACCAGCGCCGAGACGTACATTGCCGCCAATCTTAATGTCTGCTCCCGTCGCCTGTTCCCCCTTACCCGGGAGAGTTGCTTCGCCGAGGAGGAGGCGTGCTACGCGGTGTCGGCGAACAGCGAGAGCGTCTACCTTCACACCTCCGTCGAGGCGATGCGCATGCTGAACGGCCCCAACGTCGTCGTCGGCCCCAACACCGAAATCGGAGAGTCCTCAGAGGTGATTGGCACAGTTTGCGGGGCGGGCGTCACCATCGGCGCCAACTGCACCGTTGTCGGCTCGGTGCTAATGGACGGCGCTGTGGTGATGGACGGCTCCACCTTACGCGGCTCCGTCATCGGCCCCTCCGTCATTGTGGGAACCGGGGTGGAGATTATTAGCAGTGTGATTGGCGAGGGCTGCAAGATTATGAGCAACGGCGACGGCAGACACTTTGTGCACAATCAGGCGCTGTTTTGTCTCTCCGGAAAAGACAAGACGGGGGCGGCGAGTAGTAGTAGTAGTGATTTAGAGGGCGACGGCCGCAGCGATAGCGAGGACGAGAGTGACACCGGCAGCGGCGCCAGCCTGGTCGCCGAGGACTCCGCTCCAAGCGGCGCCTTGGTGGTGGGCGTCGAGGGAAAGGGTACCTCCATTCCCCGAAAGTGGGAAAATAGCTTCTACCCCACCGCGGACCTTTTCATCCAAGACCCCATCCCCCGCTCCGGGGACTCCGAGGAGAGCGAGGAGGAGGAGGAGGGAGAGGACGACTTCAAGGCCTCCATCCGCCGTCTGGTGTACTCCTGTCTCGCCAACCCCGATCTCCTCAGGGAGGAAAACTTCTCCGGTGTGCGACAGCAAATGTCGAGTGTGTGCGTGGATATGCAGAAGGGACGGCATCACCTCAGCGAGATGGTGACAAGCTTGCTGCTGGAGAAGGCGCTGGACAAGGAGGAGAGCACACAACGCGCCCTAGAAAGGACCAAGGAGCTCTTTGTGAAGTGGTTCGTCGCCTACAATGGGTTTCACCTCGACGGATCGAACAAACCCAATGTGGATGCCATGAAGGCCACGCTAGAGAGCCTGTGCTTTGTCCTCGGCGATCCGACGTGCGTGCTGCATGAGTTCGTGACGGTACTGATGCGGTGGCTGTGGAAGGAGTGTATGCCGGAGGTGTACGCAGAACGAGGCTTCTGCATCGTGAGCAAGGAGGCGTTGATAGAGTTCGATAAGGATGTGACACAGCAGCTAGAGGTGCGCGCCACGTACGGCGATGATATGGACTCGGACTCCTCCGACGAGGATGACGCCAACATGTTGGAGGTCGCCCGCTCCGCCCATGACTTCATTCTCTCCTTGTAGGGTTTACACGGTTTTTTATAACTATCTTAAATACTATACAGTTCTGTGATATAATAAAAAAAAATACTTTCTTAATTTTTATTTTATTTTTTATTTTGAAGGCATATGCTTTAATAGTATTCTATTCGTGTTTTTTATGTATTCCTCTGAAGCAATCTGTCACCTTTTTTTTCTCTTTTCTTATCCAATTAGCATTACATAAAGTGACAAGGGAAGGAAAAATAAAATTTATACAATATAGACGTTTTCTTTTTCCCTTTTTGTACCTTTCCTTACATTAGAGAGAACGATAGAAATCACAATCCAGACACAGAGAAGGATGAGCTACTTGGCGTCAGACTCCTCCTACGCCTCGGACTCTGTGGCTGAGTCGATCGGTCACCTCAAGCTGCGACTGCGCACTGTGAGAGACGACTGCGAGCGGTTCAAGGGCTTAGAGGAAAAAACAAACGCCTGCTTCGAGGACCACCGACGGGAGATCACGCAGCTGCGACAGAAGGAAAGGGCGTTGAGTGATGTGGAGGTCGATCGACTGCAGGCGCTGGTGGACCAGACCAAGAGGGAGGTGGAACAGCTGAGAATAAAGGCGGAACAGCATAAAAGGGAACGGGAGTATTTACTACGGGAGGAGCTGCACAAGGTACGGCAGGAGGGAGCGCAGCGCTTGCGGCAGCTGGAGGAGGTGCTGTCAGACCTGCAGCAGCGGTCGCGGACCTGCCGGGAGGAGGCGTGGGAGGCCCACAAGCAAGAGGAGGGCCTGACGCAGCTGTTGCTGGAGGAGCTGCAGACCCAGGAGAGGATGCACACCGAACTGCAAGAGGCAAAGACGACGGTGATGGAGGTGGAGGAGCTGGAGAAGGAGTCGACTCGTGTGAGCGGCAGTCCTTACCGCCAGAGGCGCCAGCGGCTCTGCCAGCGCCGGTTCCTTCCTAGCGGCCCGGTGGAGGCGGACCACCCCCAGACCCCCGCCACGCACAACGCCGCCGCCATAGTCTCCACCGTCACCCGCCGTAATTACTATCGGCCAAGGGAGTACCTCCAGCGACACCGACTCGATGTGTGCTACCGCAACAGCCCCTTCCGCACCGAGGAGCGGCCGTCCTCCCCCCCGACGCGGCCGGCGCCGCTGGTCTCCTCCCCCTCCGCCCTCTTCTTCCCCTCTCCCCCCTGGTCGCTCCCTCCGCGAGGCCGCCCGTCTCGTGCTGGAGGAGCTCGCCCAGCTCAAGGCCGACTACCACCGCCATCGCGCCGAGCTCACCGACCCGCGGTGCAGCTCCGTGGAGGCCAGCCGTAAGATGAGGGAGTGTCTCCAGCAGATGGACCGCAAGGCCAGTCAGGTGCGGCTGCTGCGGCGGCAGGACGACAAGTACGGCTACGCCCCTCCCCTCACTGATTTGCTACGGGAGATTGTGAAGGAGAACCGCTACTGCGAGGCCGTCTACACGGATCTACTCAGCGTCCTTCGAGGGAGCTAAGGTGAGGGGTTCACTGTATAGTATACGAATTTTGTGACGAGAATAGATCACACTTCATAGAGCAAAGACAAAAACAAAAACAAAATGGAAATACTTATGGATCTGATAAAAAAATGATTTCTCTGTTTTTTCTTTCTCTCGGGGCTTGGTAATACATCTTCTTTCTTTTCCCTTTTTTTTTTCTTTGTTCAACAAGAATAAGTAAGTTTTTTTTTTTTTTCTCACACAATGTCCATGACGGATACCCTCACCAACGTCCTCCCCTACCTGGACAAGCACCTGGCGCTAGGTCTGTTGGGGTACTACCAGAGCCAAGGCGTGGACTGCGGCGAGGCCATGGAGAGCATGTTCGCCCGCACCGCGATGCTGCCCACCGGTGAGGTGCGCCCCGACCACGAGGCCCAGATCACCGCCATGACGGCCAAGGTCTCGGTGGCGTTAGAGCTCTTCTTTGAGAAGAGTGAGGAGGAGAACTGCACCTACCGCTTCAAGCTGACGGCGACGGAGGTGGATCAGCTGCGGGCGCTCGGTGAGCTCTCGCTAGACTACCTCTACTCCAAGGGCATCACTCCCGCCGTGATGCAGAACACGATGCGCTTAGCTTTCCTTTACTACGACAAGGGCGCCTACATTGACGCCGCGGAGCTGCTCTCCTTCTGCAAGTGTGTGACCGGCTCTGACCTCAACCGCGACAATTTGCTGTGGGGAAAGCTACTCTGCGACACCGCCTCCACCAACTGGGCCTCCGCCATCGCCGTCGCCGATGAGATCCGCAACAACCAAAACTTCGTAGGCCGCTTCGAGACCGAGAACACCACCACCATCCGCTCCCGCGCGTGGCTGCTGCACTGGGTGCTCTTCCCCTTCTTCAAGGGCAGCGTCCAGGGCACGGAGAACCTCCTCCACTACGTCTTTGAGAACCGCACCAAGGACACCAACAACCCCGCCAGCTACAAGACCAACGACGTCTACCGCAGCGTTGTGGAGACCGTCTGCCCCCACCTCCTCCGCTACATCTGCGCCGCCGTCCTCCTTCACCGCGTCCGCCAGCACAACTTCCGCCAGACCGCCATCATGACGGAGCAGATCTATGAGTATAGCGATGCCCTCACCCGACTAGTGCAGCTCATCCACCAGGACCAGCTGGAGGAGGCCATCGACAGCCTGCCGCAGGTCGAGGAGGTGATCACCACCGACTACTTCCTCTGCGACCTGAAGGACGACATCCTCGAGAGCGCCAAGTCGCTCATCTTCCAAAAGTACATCTCCATCCACACCGTCGTCTCGATCCCGTTCGTCGCCGGCAAGCTCGGCATGAGCAGCAAGGAGGCGGAGGTGTGGTTGGTGAATCTCATTAGCGCCTCCCGCCAGAGGGCCAAGGTGGACTCCGTCAACGAGCAGCTGCGCATGATCCCTAACGTGCGGCCGGTGGAGACGATGGTGCTGGAGAAGCTAGAGTCCATCCGTCGGTAAAAAATTAGCAAGAGAAAGGAAGGGAAAGGAAGGAAAAGGAAAATAGAAAATAACAAGTATTAACTGTTATTATTCTCCCCTTTCCTTTCCTCTGATTCAGTTACCATTTTATAATAACAAAGACTCTTTTTGTTTTTTTCTCAAGAAAAGAAAGAAAGAATAACATTTTTAAATAACTAAATAATAAAAAGTTCATTTCCCGTTAAACAAAAATTAACATAATTATACCATTTCATATATTGGATTAAGAAAAAAAGAAGAAAGAAAGGTATGTAACTATTGTTTTTACCCCCCTTTTGTGTTAAAAATATTCATTTCTCTCTTTTTTTTTTGTTTTACTGTAGAATTTTTTTAGTACTTTATAATCCTCCCACATGTCTAAGCGATGGCGCAGTGAGGAGGATGAGTGCTTCGAGAGTTTTGGCGCTCTTCTCCGTCAGAGTTGCTCTAGGGCAGTGGACCGCCTCTCTCTCAGCCGCCGCCAGGCGGTCGCTGCTCGTCGCAATAACAACAATAACAATAATAGTAACAACAACAACAACAATAGTCGTTATAATAATAGAAATCAGCAGAACGGGGCAGACCCGCAAAAGGATCGCACCACCACTGTCAAGCCGATTGATGTATTGGTGATTCAGTTCTGTCTGTATTACCTCCCTGTGATGTCCTTCCCAGAGAAGCACTTTGTCCGTCTCGCGGCGGAGATTGTCACCGGCTGCATCGAGCGGGTCCTGAGCCCCACCCTCTTCGCCCCCCACCCCGCCTCCCTGGCCTCTCTCTGTGAGGGCCTCGTCCTCGAGCACTCCGCCGAGGAGATGCAGGACACGATCAAAGTGATTGAGGAGTTTGTGGAGGCGCGGGAGGGCATCTCGGCGTGGCTGGAGGAGTACCAAGGCGAGGAGGACGGCGAGGGGGTCGAGCTGGCCGACCTGCTCTACCGCTGCACCGAGTACTGGATGAGGGTACACAGCTTCTGTGTTGCGCTCTCGGTGGAGGGGGCGCAGGGGACCGTGTACCCCCTCCGCGGCCGTTACGAGAAGGAGCTGATGGAGGTGCTGCACTCGCTCACGACGAGCCGTATGTGGGACCAGTCGACGCACCCCGGACTGGCGGCGCACAACACCACAGCAGCGGTGAAGGAGGAGAAGAGGGAGGAGACAAAAGAAGAAAAGGTGAAGGCAGAGCCGGAGGGGACCACCACGGAGGAGGCGGTGTCGGCGGCGGTGTGGGTGGATGGACAGTCCCCGCCCCCCTCGGGCAGTGGAGTGGAGGAGCTGTCCCCCGAAAAGGAAGCGCTCTCCACTGCCGTACTGGGAGACACCCTCGCCCTCTCCCACTGCGCGCAGGCCCTGCAGTCCCTCGAGGGCACCAACGCCTCCGCGGAAGTCCGCCGGCGTGTGGCGGGCATCCACTCCGACTTTTACGCCATGGTGCACGCGCGACTGGGGGTGATGGTGACGCGGTACTGGCTGACCCGATTCAGTGCCCACGCCGGCTGCACCCCCCCTCCCCTGAACTCGCTGCAGCAGCGGACGCAGGAGGAGGTGCAGGCCCTCCGTGCCGCCCCTGCCGGCTCCCCGACCGCCGGTGGGGTCCCGCTGGACTTTGCCCCCGACGACTCCTACTACGAGCAGCAGCTGGAGCAGGACGAGGTGGTGCTGGGGGAGGACGAGGAGGTGTACAAGGAGGAGGTGGAGGACTACTATCTCCGCCGCGCCGCCCCTCCCACCTCGAGTGCCCCCGACGCCGTCGCCCCCGCCCCCCGTCCCTCGCCGGCCAACCGCCCTGCCGACTCGCAACGACTGCTCAAGCCGCATCGCTACGTCAAGGTCAAGACCGGCTTCACGTGGAATCAGTACAACCGCTCCCACTATACCCGCTCCGACCCCCCGCCGCGCACGGTGCTGTGGTACGAGTTCACCCTCCGCTACCCTTTGCTGGCCAACACCAAGAAGGACATGCGACGCATCTTTCGCATCGAAAATACACCCAAAGGGCCCGGGGATGACTACTGCTTGATTGTGTTCAGTGTCGGTCCGCCGTATGTCGACGTCGCCTACCGCATCGTCCGCAAGCAGTGGGATACCCGACCGGGCGGCGTTCGTATCAGCTTTGATTCCAGTGGCAAGTACCGCCTCTTCTTCCGTTTTACAAACAGTAATTATCGGCGATAAAAAAAGGGATCATATCCCCCATATATTTCTCCTAATAGTTGTACAGTACTGATCTAACATAAAAAGAACGTTTGATTTATGTGGAGGTGACTTCTTTCTCGAAGCGAATAAATGAAAAACTCCTATGAAAACCTCCTTTTTTTTCCCTAATTCTTCTTCTCTCCCCCTCTCTCTCTATTAAGGATTTACCGGAATCACAACAAAAGTTAAGTGATTTTACTTTTACAACCCTTTCATTAGTTAATACCTCACTATCCACCATGCTACGCTACACCCGGTGCAACTGGTCCACCGTGTTCCAGAACCCCGCCCTCCCCCGTCTCTGCCGCTCCTCCCCTGAGGTGTTGGAGAACATTGTTCTCCTCAACAAAGAGCGCAAGAAGCGCATGCGGCACCACGGCTCCTACTTCCACGCCTACAACGATCGTATCTTTCTGACCGGCGCGATGGGAGGGGCGAAGGGAGGAAAGAGCGGCAGTTATGTAATCATCGAGAAGAGCCACAATCGTGTCGATTATCTGCACCCCGGCACTTACGAGGACCGGGTGGATGTTCGTGCCGTCAAGATGACAGGGGACTCCCGCTACGCCGGCCTCGGTGGTTTCTTCCGCATGACCTGGGATCACACCCTCATGAGCTCCAATGGCTTTAGCGATATGAGTTTAGCCAGACACTTTAACCGCCAGGACAGGGACACCGCGCTGGAGATTGTGGAGGCGTGGGGGGCCAAGTACATTCTCCTCGACGAGATCCGCAAGCCCTCTGTCTCTGACTGCATGTACCACCGTCATCGTCTCTTCGCGCACAAGTTTCACTGGTCCCCGGAGCCCCCCACCAACCACTACATGGGCGACCCCGAGTTCCAGTGGAAGGGAGATGAGCAGTTTGACTACAAGGACTTTGGCGCCCACACCAAGAATGTGCGACGGAATGGGTTCACCCGCAGTCTGTGGGAGCGCACCGCCAATAGCATTGCCTCTAGCGCCAATAGTTCTAGTAGTGCGGGTAGCGGGAAGGCACAACCGCAAGCGAATCAAGCCGCGTAGAGAACACCACTATAAGGAAGCGGTGCTCCCCTCGATATATTAGTATAGAAAAATAAAACAAAAATAGTTGTAGTTTATTCTAGTATTCTACCCTTTTAGCATCTAGTCAAGACAGTGTGTTGCGTGTATATATTATTAAAATCAAAAACAAAACCAAAAATTCCACAACAATAACAATAACAGTTTAACGTAATGAAGTAACTTTTTTGAGTTCCTTCCACCCTGACACTGCATTATCGCTTTTTCTTTTCCCTCTTTTCACTCTAAAGATTATATAGTAGGAGATAGCAATCGCGATGTCTCTCTTCTCCCAGACCGCGCGTCGGTTGGCGTCGACCCCCGGCATCGGTATCGCCCCCGAGACCACCCCCATCAAGTACACCCCTCACATGTTAAACATCCGTCACAGCAAGTGGTGGGACGGCCAAAAGATGCCCTACACCGCCACCTACCGCGAGAAGGGGTGGTATGAGCGGTCCCGTCAGGGCAACTTCACCAAGTCGCAGCGACCGGTGATGCGGCCGTGGTACTCCAAGGCGGCGCTAGAGGAGGCGCTGAAGATGATACCTGAGGGGTTCGAGGTCGCTGACGTCCCCCGCCCCCCGCAGCGCATCCGGGCGCAGTCGGAGGGGGTGGTGGGCCGGTGGTACTCCAACTACTGGACGCTGCACTCTGTCAAGTATCAGTGTCAGCTGGCGGGGGTGGAGTGGAAGTGGGGGGAGCGGGACCGTCCCCGCACCAACTACGAAGAGCCCCACTTCTATGTAGACTTTGAAGAAACCAAAGCCCTCCGCGACTACCGCAGTCGCTGGATCAATGTCAACCGATCATTAGTGAACATGTCGAAGCGGGTAAAGGAGGCGGAGGAGGAGACACGGTATATGCAGTTCAAGCGGGTGCAGGAGACGTTCTGGTCGAACCGCAAGGTCCTCGTCAATCGTGTCAAGTCCATGTATAATCAGGGGACGCTAGAATCCTCAAAGGATTTGCCGATTCGCACCATCAATATTAAGGCATTTTTACAGGAATAACACACACAAATAACCATTTATACATATATCAAGTTAGTTTGAATTTACAGAATTGCGCATGTCTTGTATTTCTATTTTTAATACCTTTCTATTGTGAAGGTTTCACCCTTTTTACTTATTGATCTTTCCCTCCTCTTTTCCTCTTTTAAATATATTAGCAGTGATTCCAATTGAATAACACATTTTTACAAAAAAAAAAAAGATTTTAAAACGTAGTTTGACACCCATTTATTTTTACTTTCTAAGCGACTTTATATTTTTCTTTTAATATCAGCTCATTAAAACACAAAAAATAAATAAAATGCTCCGTGGTTTCTCTCGTGTGCTCCTCGCGGGTAAGATTCCCTCTCTCCCTGGTAACGTGGGCCTGAAGGAACACGACCCCGAGATGCACAAGCTCATGCAGGAGGAGCTCCGCCGCCAGGTCTCTGGCCTCGAGCTCATCGCCTCCGAGAACTTCACCTCTCGCGCCGTCCTGGACTGCCTCGGTTCTGTCTTCACCAACAAGTACGCGGAGGGTCTCCCCGGTGCCCGCTACTATGGCGGGACGGAGGTGGTGGATCAGGTGGAGAACCTCTGCCGCAAGCGCGCCCTCGAGGCCTTCCGACTGGACACCAACACCTGGGGCGTCAACGTGCAGCCCTACAGTGGCTCCCCCGCCAACTTCGAGGTGTACACCGCTCTATTGAAGCCCCACGACCGCCTCATGGGCCTCGACCTCCCCGCCGGCGGCCACCTCACCCACGGCTTCTACACCCCCACCAAGCGCATCTCTGCCAGCTCCCTCTACTTTGAAAGCCTTCCCTACTCCCTCACCCCCGAAGGTCTCATCGACTACGACGGCCTCGCCAAGCTCGCGGCCCTCTACAAGCCCCGTCTCATCATCGCCGGCGGTTCCGCCTACCCCCGTGACTGGGACTACAAGCGGTACCGCGAGATCGCGGACAGCGTGGGCGCCTACTTCATGGTGGATATGGCCCACTTCTCCGGCCTCGTCGCCGCGGAGGAGCACAACAATCCGTTTGAGTACGCCGATGTCGTCACCTCCACCACCCACAAGACCCTCCGTGGTCCCCGCTCCGGTATCGTCTTCTTCCGCAAGCGCGTCACGAAAGGAAAGGAAGAGATCAACGTCGAGGAGGCCATCAACAGCGCCGTCTTCCCCTCCCTCCAGGGCGGTCCGCACATCCACCAGATCGCCGCCGTCGCGACGCAGCTGAAGGAGGTCAACACCCCCGAGTGGAAGGCCTACGTGAAGCAGCTCAAGTCCAACGCCAAGGCTCTCGCGAAGGCGCTCACGGCCGGCGGCGAGCACCTCGTCAGCGGCGGCACCGACAACCACCTTCTGCTGTGGAACCTCCGCCAGCACCAGATCACCGGCAGCAAGCTCGAGAAGCTCCTCGACGCCGCGCACATCACCACCAACAAGAACACCATTGTCGGCGATAAGAGCGCGTTGGCCCCCCACGGTATCCGCCTCGGCACCCCCGCCCTCACCACCCGCGGCCTCGTCGAGAAGGACTTTGAGACCGTCGCCTCCTTCCTCATCCGCTCCGCCAAGATTGCCGTCGATGTGCAGAGTAAGGCCCCTTCGAATAAGCTCGCCGACTTTCTCAAGACGCTCGAGGGCAACGCGGAGGTCGACGCGCTCGGGAAGGAAGTGAAGGACTTCGCGAACCAGTTCCCCTTCCCCGGTCTGGAGAACCCCTACCCTCTGTAAGAAAGCAGCATCAAATATAACATAAATGATAATAATAATGATAATAAAAAAGGGAGCAAAATGAAAGGAATTATTTGTAGAAAAGAAATCAATGTAGAAAAGGAAAACTAATCATAGTAATGTGAAATAATAATAATAATAATAATAATAAATTTAAAATAGTGTAAACTTTGTGAGGAGTGAACATAAAGTGATATTTATTATTATTATTATTATTACTATTATTATGCTTGTCAAACGTTTTCCGGTGCTGAAGTATTGCCTTTTTTATTTTTATTTTCTGTCATCCCTTTTTTCTCTTTTTTATTTACTCGAATACTTAAAACGCATCTTCCCCCCGTTGAAAACCCCTAATGAGAAAATTCTTATTACATTCTTTTTTTCTTTTACGTTTCACCTTTTTTTTCTAATTCTTTTTCACAAATATTATATAATTCATCGAAGTAAAATAAGATCTTTTTAAAGAAAGGCAGCATGCCCCCTCAGTGACTTAGACGGACGACTATACAGTAATCGCGTCTCTATCTCTCCGATTTTTATTTCCCTCCTTCTTTTTCTTTTCATGTTTTCATAATCTGAATTTTTGTTTTTGACTTGCGTGCTTCCATTTTCCTTCCACTTATTTTTTTCTCTCTTTTCTTTTCTAAAGGTATTATTACTGTTCCCCCCTCTCTTCCTTTAGGTACAGTGAGATGAACATCACCGAGGACCCCGCCCTCCCCGCCCCCACCTACGCCACCAACGACGTCATGGACGTGGATGTGGACGGGGTGCGGGTGAGGGACACTGTTCACCTCTTCCTCAGTCGGCTCATCGACCCAGTCCTGCAGCAGCGCCATCCGGTCCTCCCTGGCGCCACGGACAGCGAGGAGGAAGCGCCTTTACAGTATATTATAGAGCAGCTCGAGCGGATTAGCACCTCCACCGCCTGGAGCACGTGCGTCGTGCGGTGGTCAGACTTTGTCTGCTTTGATGAGAACACGGCGGTGGTGGTGGAGAACGACTACCAGCGCTTCACCCCTTTTATTAATAGTGCCCTCGACCGCGTGCTGTCGCAGTACTTCTCAGAGGATTATAGTAATAAAGGCAAGTGCAGTCCGACGTTAGTCTTTTCTAATGTGCCGCGGTGCCTGACGATACGCTCCCTCCGCGCCTCCACGGTGGGCCAACTGTGCTCTGTGAAGGGGGTCGTGACGCGGACCTCGCAGGTGCGGCCGGAGCTGGTGGTAGGGGTCTTCCGCTGCGGGGACTGCGGGGCGGAGAGTGTGCCGGTGCCTCAGCAGTTCCACTACACCGAGCCCCCTGCCTGCCGCAACCCCGAGTGCGAGAACAAGAACCGATTCAGCTCGTGCCCAACCATCCCCATACCGTGTTTGTGGACTGGCAGAAGCTGAGGATGCAGGAGGACGCGAATAACATCCCCGCCGGCTGTATGCCCCGCACCATGGAGGTGATCGTCCGGGGGGATGCGGTGGAGGTGGCCAAACCAGGGGACCGCATCGTCGCCGTCGGCTGCCCCATCGTCGTGCCAGAGGTCATGAAGCTGCTCAACCAGGCCAACCGCCGTGAGGTGCAGCGCCAGACGACGACGGGGCAGCGGGCCCAGCAGGAGGCACAGGCCGATATGGAAGGGGCGACCGGCCTTCGCGCGCTCGGTGTGCGAGACTTGCATTATCGCATGTGCTTCCTCGGTACCACCATCACCGACGGCACCGGCGACGACCGCAAGATGACCGAGGCGGTCAAGGAGGCCGCAGAGTCGGGACAGAACGAGCACGTCGAGGTGCACCTGACGGCGGCGGAGCGGGTGCGGGTACAGCAGATACGGCAGAGAGACAGTCTCCTCAAGTCTCTTACCGCCTGCGTCGCTCCTCACATCTTCAAGCACGAGGTCGTCAAATTAGGTCTATTGCTGCAGCTGGCGGGAGGGGTGTCCAAGACCACCGTCGAGCGCATCGCCCTCCGCGGTGACATTAACGTCTGCATCGTCGGTGACCCCTCCACCGCCAAGTCCCAGTTCCTCAAGTGGGTCTCCAACAACGCCCCACGAGGCGTCTACACCAGCGGTAAGGCGTCCACGGCGAGTGGCCTCACCGCCACCGTCACCCGTGACGCCGATACAGGGGAGCGCACGATCGAGGCAGGCGCGCTCATGCTCAGTGACCGCGGTATCTGCTGCATCGATGAGTTCGACAAGATGGACATCAAGGATCAGGTCGCGATCCACGAGGCGATGGAACAACAGACCATCTCGATTGCCAAGGCCGGTATTAAAGCCACCCTCAACGCTAAGACCTCTCTTCTCGCGGCGATGAATCCCATTGGTGGCAAATACGACCGTCGGAAACCGCTTCAGAATAACGTCGCCATGACCGCTCCCATTATGTCCCGTTTCGATCTCATGTTTGTGATTGTCGATGACACCGGCGAGGACGCCGACTTTGCGATCGCCGATCAGCTCCTGCGCCTGCACCGGTACGGCGGGATGGCGGTGCGTCCCCCTCTCTCCACCGAGGACTTTCATCTTTACCTCCGCTACGCCCGCTCTCTCACCCCCCGTCTGACCCCAGAGGCCTCCCAGCTGATCGTCGCCGCCTACCGCGATCTCCGGCTGCAGGACTCTCTTTCGAACCGCAGTAAGGTCTACCGCGTCACCACCCGTCTGTTGGAGAGTATGATTCGCATGTCGGAGGCCACCGCGAAGCTCTTCTTGAGCGATGATGTGCTGCCCTCGCACGTGGAGGTGGCACTGGAGCTGATGCGACAGTCCCTCTCGACGCTGGACATGACCGAAGTCGAGCTGGCCGACGACCTCGGCGCCGCTCCAGAGTCTGTGGAGCCCACGACCACCGTCAAGCAGGAGCTAGCAGGGGGGACCTCCACCCTCGAGACCGGCTCCAACCCCCCCGAGCGGCAGGGAGGCGCCGACACCGCGAGCACCACCGCTACCGCCACCACTACCCAGAAGCGTGTGGTCATCACCGCTGACCATTACTTTAGTATTGTCAATCGCATCGTCTCTCGACTGCAGACCCTCGGCGAGGACGCCGCCCCCACTCGGCCAGAGTTGGTGTCGTGGTACCTCGAGCAGGTCCGTTCGCTCAACCGAGCGCAGCTAGAGACGGAGCTGCGATATGTTGACCTCGTCCTGCACAAGATGGTGGCGGAGGGAAAGCTGATGGAGGTGGAGCTGGTGGAGGGCGAGCCGGCGAGGGTGTATCTAGATCCTAACTATATCCCTGATATCACTCAGCGATAAGCCCTATAGAATCAAACATAGAATGTATACTCCTTCATTTTCATAGACCGATATGAATAATTATTTACTCTTTATTAGCTGCCTTTTCAACTTGTTCTTTGTTTCTTATTGTTTGTTTTCCACGTTTTCTTTGCATGTGTGAATATAACCACTCTTTCCCATTTTTCAGTGTTCATCCTAGTTTTTTTTTTTAGTATCTAAACACAATTTTTACCCTTTTTTTTACCCCCACTCTCATTAGATTAGTATTCCGTCATGTCTAGACAGGACTCCTTCCAGCTGCCAGAGCCGGGGGAAACTTTTGTCGCCGAGGACGGCACGGTGTCGGAGGTGCTAGCTGACAACACCGACGAGAACTACGAGCCCACGGAGGAGGAGATCAAGGAGTACGCGGAGTGGATCGGGATGAAGCTACCCGAGGACAATCAACTGCTCTGGATCGCGAAGGAAGGCCTCAAGACACCACTCCCGCGGGAGTGGAGACCGTGCAAGGTTAACATCAACGGCAACGACGAGGTTTACTTCTTCAACTTTCGCACCTCTGACAAGACGTGGGACCACCCCCTAGACGAAACCTTTAGGGCCAAGTATAAGGCGGAGAAGGAGAAGCTGAAGAATGCGTCTCGGCGGGGGAGCGGGGGGAAGCACACGACACAGGTGTTGAGCACTTCGCTGCTGGAGCCGCAGGTGTCCTACCATCACCCCCCCTCCCCCACCACCTCGGCAGCCTTGCCTCCCCCACTAGCCAAAACACCAGCGGGATCGGGGGCAGCCTGCTGAGCGGGAAGCCATCTCCCACTAAAGAAAAGATGGGCGGCGTGAAGGAAGCCCCTTTGCTCTCCGAGGCAGAGAAGGCGCTGGAGGACCGCATCCGGGCGGAGCTCAAGGCGCAGCTGGAGGAGGAAAAGGAGAAGGAGGAGCACATGTTCGAGGCCAAGATGCAGAGTGCCAAGCAGCTATACGAGGCCGACGTGAAGGAGATTAGAGAGGCGCATGAGAAGAAGTCCAGCTCCTTTCGCGAGACGATGGAGAGCGCCCAGCAAAAGCAGGTGATGGAGATGAAGAAAAAGTTTGACGACCAGTACCGTACGCAGTTCAATGACCTCTCCAACCGGCGAGAGGAGCTGCGGTCGCAAGTGGAGAAGCTGACCAAGGAGCAAGAACGATCCTCCAACGCGGAAGTGCAGGAAATAGAAAAGAAGGCGACGGCGGAGTTGGCCTTGGCACTGAAAAAAATGGAGACCGAAATGCTCAACCTGAAATTAAAAAGGAAAAACGAACTCGAATCGGACTACAAGCGGCAAATGTCCTCTCAACCCTCAACCCCGATGGCGGCAGAGGCAGAAAAAAAGTTCAAGGAGTCGGAGAAGGAGCTGACGGCGAAGTACGGGGAGAAGATAAAGGCCCTAGAGGCGGAGAAGGAGAGACTGCAGAAGGAGCTGGAGGCCAAGAGGGGCAAGTCCACAGGCAGCACGGCTAGCAACAGTGACCGCGTGAAGGAGATCAAGGCAGAAAAGGACGCGCAGCTCAAGAAGCTCCGAGAGGCCCACGAAAAAGAGGTGGCGGAGCTAAAGAAGGAGAAGGAAGAGGTGATTGGCCAATTGCAGAAGGAGAGCGAGGCAACTGGTTCAGCCAAGGCCTCCCCCTCCCCCAGCCCTTCCAAGACCTCCGGCGGCAAGGTCCCCCTCCGCACGGTGAGCGGCCCCATCAAGGCGGTGGGTGCCAAGACCCCCGACACCAGTGCACTCGCCTCCCGACCCCCCAAGAGCACCTTTGCTCAGATGATGACCGATCTCCGTATTAAGTATGAAAAAGAAAAGCAGACAAGCATTGCGGAGCTCAAGAAGCAGCGGGAGGAGCAGCTGGCGGGCATCACCTCGATTCCCTCCACCCCCACCGGTAAGCCGCTCACCTCCGCCTCCGCCCCCGCCGCCTTGAAGCAGACCCCTGTGATTCACACCAACCCCAAGATACAGGAGGCGATGCTGAAGCTCAAGGCGGAGCACACCGCTGAGGTGGAGAAGAAGGCGGAGTTCTACAAGGGGCTGGAGGAGCAGCTCCGGGAGGGACTCGCGAGGGAGCTGGAGATCGACACCAAGGAGCTCGACCGACTGGTGGAGGAGGCCTTAGGGAATGACTTGGAGCTCTACAAGAAACAGGTCACCGCCCGTCGTCAGCGGATGCAATTGGAGTTTGATCATAAAGTGGAAAAGGCCAAGAAGGAAAATGAGATCGCGACGAAAGCGCATGAGAGGAAGCTGGCGGAGATGGAGGTGCGGCAGCGTCATGAGCTGGAGGAGGCCAAAATCGCCATGATGGAGGACGCGATCGAAGACGCCGTTGGAAAGGAGCGAAAGAAGTTGGAGGAGACAAAGAAGGCGGCACTGGACCGCAAGATAAAGAATTACGAGGCGGAGAAGGACGCGATCAAGGCGGAGATCGACGAGGAGATGGGGGCCTACCAGCAGGCGGAGAAGGTGAAGACAGAGAGAGAGGTGCTCTCTCTTGCCAGTTCCGCCGCCACCACCCCGGTGAACCCCGGCGTGCTCACCTTCAACAACAAGGACAGCGCGGCCCTTCAAAATGAGCTGATACGAAATGAAATCAAAAAGTTAGAGAAACAGCTGACCTCGCACCGACTCAAGTTCAGCACGGAGAGCGCGAAGCTGCAGCAGGAGCTGGACACCGCCAGAGAGGAGGCCGCCAACCACGAGGCCGCGATCGCCAAGGCGGAGGCCGCCATCGCGAACCGGCGCAAGTCCTCCGCCACTCCCCCAGAGTCGGAGGAGGAGGACGGCAGTGACGGTGACGGTGACCTCGCGCAGAGCCTGCAGGTGACCGCGGCGAACGCGGCGCACAGTGCCCGTCTCAGTGCGTTGGAAGAGGCCTACAAGGAACAGGAGGAGGAGCTACTGCAGGAACTGCGCAAGTGGCAGGAGAAGAACCGGACACTAGAAGAGCTCTCCCAGCGGGAGGGGGCCACCGCCACCACCGACTCCTACCTCCCACCGGCCCCCGGGGAGGACTCGCAGTACTGGCTGTCTGAGATATCCGGCATGCAGGAGCGACAGCAGTCCCTCCAGCAAGCGAAGGAGGCGTGGAAGGAGCGCCAGTCCACCCCCCTTCCCCCTTCTCCTTCTTCTGCATCTCAAGGGGGGTACGTATTCCCGGTGTCCCCCACCGCCGGTGCCCGCCCCTCCCTGGCGCCCCCCTCCGCCGTCCCTTCCCGTCTGACCGAGGTCGTACAAACGCTCAATGACCGCCTAGAGAGTTTAACCCAAGAGGTGATGGAGCAGCGCCGGCGGACGGTGCAGCGCTCCCCCAGCCTGGGGGCCCAAGGACGGCGGCGCGCCTCCTCTGTGGTGAAGGGCGAGAAATGGGACAACATTCTGCGTGACTATGAAACCACATAATTGGAATTTTAGATTTGAATTATGATCCTTTTTTCTTCCTCCCCACCCATCATCGTTAACAAACACAAACCAACACCGCAGTATATATAGAATATACTGTAATATAATCCAATAAAAATTAATAAAAATAAAAAAATAGAGTGTACTATTATAATTTAGATATTTGGATTGGTGTTTCTGTTTTCATTTTTATCTTCTTTTCATTTTATCATTATTATATATATTTATTAACATAATAATCCTCTTGTACATTCATTCTTTCTGTTGACATTTTATCTTTGTAACATTATTCTTTTTATTATCTCTTCGCCTTTTCCCATGTAGACGGCTGTGCCTCCGTGGAATTGTATTTTTTTTTCTTATTTACTGAAGAATACTACCCCATTTCTCTCCCTCCCCCTTTTCATTCCCCTCCTTAGATTAGTTATGCTTGCCAATCGAGGCGTTGTCGCGCAGGAGGGAGACGTGGTGCTAGTGTTCAAAGGCTATCGTAGCCTTCAACCTCTGCTGCTCAAGAAGGGGGAGACCCATCAGTGCAAAGAGGGTAAGTTCCTTCATGACGATATCATTGGCCGTCCCCTCAACCGCTATGTCGAGGGCGTTAGTAACACCAAGAAGGACCCCACCATCCCGCGTGTGCTGGTGCTGCAGGCGAGCGCGGATCTGTGGACGATCGCCGTCCCCCACCGCACCCAGATCATCTACGACACCGACATCGCGGTCATCATCACCAACCTGCGATTGGGCCCGGGGAAGGTGGTGGTGGAGGCCGGCACCGGGAGCGGCAGTCTGACCCACAACCTCGCCCGCACCGTCGCCCCCCACGGCAAGGTCTACACCTGCGACTTCCACCAGGGCCGGTGTCTGGAGGCGCGAGGGGAGTTCCGCCGCAACAAGGTGGATCACCTCATCGATAGTAACTGGCGGGATGTGTGCTGCACCGACCTCGGCGTCGACGAGAGACGGGAGGACCCCTCGCACGACCGCGTGGCGGAGCAGACAGAGCCGCTGAAGGGGTTCGGCCTCCCTGCCGCCTCGGTGGACGCCGTCTTTCTGGATGTGCCGGCGCCGTGGGCGGCGATCGAGAATGTAGAGCACGTCTTGCGTCCAGGAGGGATGCTGTGCACCTTCTCCCCTTGCATCGAACAGACCCAGCGGACCGTGCTGCGGCTGCGGGAGTCCCCTCATCACTTCCTTGATATTAGAACCGTAGAGGCGCTCTCCAAGTCTTTTAGTCCTGTCTTTAAGCGCTCGAGGGAGGAGAGGGACGGGGGGAGGGTGAAGTTCAGGGCTAGCTTAGTGTCTAAAGGGTCACAGCGCGTACTTGACCTTTGCGAGACGTCGCCTTCCTCCCTTAGAGAATGTGGAGCCGGAGGAGGAGGAAACGGAAAAGGAAGAGCCACAGTCCTAAATGAAATAAAATATGAAAATGAATGTGATATGGAACACAATTCGAATAAACGCTTAATGAAATATGCTTGCTCTTTTTTATATGTTTAGCTGATGGGCCCTTTTTTCATTTTGGTACCACTTTGTCTTCTCTTACTGTCTATTTTTCTCTCTTCTCTCCTTTCCTCCATCTACACAGCCAAAGAGAAAACAAAGTCAAAATAGTATTACTCCAAAAATAGAAATACGAATATAACCATATAGTGGGAAATCATGTTTCTAAAAAGTCTCATCCTGTCTGTCGCCCTGAATGCGTTCCTCAAGCTCATCACCTTTGCCCTCACCACCTGTCAGACCAGGCTGCTCACCCCCGAACAGGGCGGGATTCTCTTTACCTATACGGTGTACGTCGACACGGTCATGTTTGTCGCCCGCGAGGCCCTACGCAATGTGGCCTCTCGCATGCCCATCAAGACTGTGGAGAAGGAGGGAGAGGAGGAGAAGCCCTCTTCCTACTCTGGCGCGGCGGTGGTGAAGCTGGTGCACCTCGCCGGCCTGTGCCTCGGTCTCTGTGTCGGGACGATGGCGCTGCTAGAGGTGCTGGACGGACTGGGGTTCCACCAGCTGCCCTCCATGCGGCGCTCCGCCCTCGAGACGCAGGGCAGCGATCCCTCCCCCTCCTTTCTCCCAGAGGTCCTCGTCGCCCTCTCCGCGCTGCTCCTCGCGGTGGTGGAGCCCAGCATGATTCTGACCCTCTCTCAGCCAGAGCTGTTCAAGACGATTGTGGTCTCCGAGTTCGTGGAGCTGGTGGCCCGGCAGCTCACGACGGTAACGCTCATACGAGCGGTGGGAGGGGCGGCGGCGGGGGGGTATGTCTCGCGTTTGGTGTTTGCCGCCGCGCAGATGGCATACAGCGGGGTGCATGTAGTGTACTTTCTCCTCGTCTTCACCGGCGCTGGTTGGATGCGCCCCCTCGGCGGCAGCCCCGACCTCAAGCGCATGAAGGACGCCGTCGAGGACCGTCCCCGCTCCGTCCTCCCCTTCCCCCTTCCTCTCTGCTCGGTGAGGGGCACACTGTCCGTGGTGAGGGAGCAGTGGCAGATCTTCCGCCGCTTCATGGAGGAGAGCTTACTACGGTTAGTGCTCATTGAGGGAGAGAACTTTGCGCTGACCTCGTTGGGCTCCGCGGCGACCCGTGGCACCTACCAGGTCATTGGCCAGCTGGGGACGATTGTGGTGCGGCTGGTGTATCGGGTCTGGGAGATGGCGTGCTTCTCGCGGTGGAGCGCGCAGATCGCGTGCGGGCGGATTGAGGAGGCGGTGACGCTGCTGCGCCTGATGCTCAAGATATCCTCCTACTTTAGTGTCGCCCTCCTTCTGGTGGGCCAGCCGCTGGCGGGACAGGTGCTGCGGACGCTTTATACGAGGACCTGGGCCGCACCGGAGATGGTCTACACCTTTCAGCTGTACTTTTATGTGATTGCCGTGCTAGGGGTGGGCGGTCTGCTGGAGAACTTTCTCCGGGCGGCGGCCTCTCCGTCGATGCTGCGGCGCCTGCAGCAGGGGATGCTCCTCCTCTCCCTCCTCAACGTCAGCGCCTGCTTTTATGTGATGCACTACCACGCCGACCGCGCCGTCAGCGGCCTCGTGCTCGTCAACCTGTTCAACATCTCGCTGAGGTGCCTGATGACAGTGTTCCTCATCACACGGTGTGAGGTAGAGGAGGCGACCGAGAAGGATGGAAAGACAATCACCAAGAAGCGCCGTCTGGCTCGCCTGAAGGACGTGTTTGGCTTCATCGAGCTCCGGACGGTGCCGCTGCTGGCCGGTCTCTTCCGTCTCTCGCGGTCCTGCGCCCCAACGCTATCGAATATGATCGCCCTAGGCGTGGTGTACGTGCTGGTGGTGGCGACGGTGGACAGCGAGATACGGGGGATACTCTTGCAGGGGGTGACGGTCCTTCGGAGGAGAGGGAAGAAGGAAAAGACCGCTTGATAACGGGGGATTTGAATTGCTCACATCAATATGTTTTGATTCTTTATTTGATTAGCTTCTTTTTTTATATTTCTTCTTCTTGTTGTGGATATACTCAATCACACTTTGTTTTTCTTTCTCTCCCCCTTCCCCTTTAGAATTGTTTTCTTATTCACTAGTGCTTATTTTTCTTTAGCTCTTTTTTTTTCTTTTTTTCTCACACTTTACATCAGCATGCTTCGTCGTCTGGTCCCCCGCGCCGTGGTCCCTGTCAGTGGCTACAACGCCCAGCAGCTAGCCCTCCGCTTCTGCCTCTCCATCAAGGTCCCCGCCATCGCGGAGTCCATCAACACCGGCAAGGTCGTCAACTGGACCAAGAAGGTCGGCGACAGCGTCGCTGAGGATGAGATCATCTGCCAGATTGAGTCCGATAAGCTGAATGTGGATGTGCGCGCCCCCAAGAACGGCGTGATCACCAAGATCAACTTTGAGGACGGCAGTGACGTAGAGGTGGGAATGGAGATTTCGACCATGAAGGAGGGCGAGGCCCCCGCCGCCCCCAAGGCCGCCAAGGCGGAGACCCCTGCTGCCGAGGCTCCCAAGGCCGCCGCCCCCAAGCCCGCCGCTCCCGCTGCCGCTGCCACCCCCGCCGCCCCCAAGCCCAAGGTGGAGAGCACCGGCGGCACGGACCCTCGCATCACTAGCGTCCGCATCTCCTCCATGCGCCAGCGTATCGCCGACCGCCTCAAGGCAAGTCAGAACACCGCTGCGATGCTCACCACCTTCAACGAGATTGACATGACCCCCCTCATGGAGCTCCGCGCCAAGTACAAGGACGACTTCGCCAAACGCCACGACGTTAAGCTAGGCCTCATGTCCCCGTTCGTGAAGGCCTCCGCGATCGCGCTCAAGGACGTGCCGGTGGTAAACGCCTCCTTCGGCAAGGACACCATCGACTACCACGACTTTGTCGATATCTCCATCGCCGTCGCCACCCCCCGCGGCCTCGTCGTCCCCGTCATCCGTGACGTCCAGAGCATGAACCTCGCTGATATCGAGAAGACCATCGCCGACTACGGCGCCCGCGCCCGCGTCAACAAGCTCACGATGGCGGAGATGACCGGCGGCACCTTTACCATCTCCAACGGCGGCGTCTTCGGCTCCTGGATGGGCACTCCCATCATCAACCCCCCTCAGAGCGCTATTCTCGGCATGCACGCCATCAAGAAGAAGCCGTGGGTGGTGGGCGACAAGATTGAGATCCGCGACATCATGGCCGTCGCCCTCACGTACGACCACCGACTGATCGACGGCTCCGAGGCGGTAACCTTCTTAGTGAAGATCAAGAACCTCATCGAGGACCCCGCCCGTATGGTGCTCGACCTCTCTTAAAGAAATAGGGGAAAGATATAAAAAATAAATAAATAAATAAATAATAATAATAATAATAAAAAAGTTTCCCTTTTTTTTTATTTATTTTTATTGTTTATTTACTGTTAGCGCCACGGGAGGAATCCCACTAAAACGAAACTATCTTATTTGCCAAAACCCGTTTTTTTATTATTTATTTTACATTCTTTTTTTTTTATCCCGAAAGTAACAATGAAAAAAAAAAAAGTTAAGTAAAAAAAGAAAAATTATCGAACCAGTTTCAAAGAGATAAATACATATATAAAATATATAAAATGGAAGTAGAGTGAAGAACGGGAAAATGAAAAAAACCATCAATATTGTTTTTTCTTTTTTCCATCTTTTCCTTCTTCGGTTTTATTTATCGTTTTTATTGTATATTTATTTCTCTGTTCACTACGCCAAACTTACAAAACCACACAATTAAAAAATAAAATAAAATAAAAATGAAACAAACAGTAATAATGTAAGAGTCACATAAAAAAAAAAAAAGGGATTTAGAACTTATTATATTTAGCTATTTTTTTTTTTTTATTAATTCATCTTTTTTTATTTTCGTTTTGCCACTTTTTTTTGTTTTTACTGAAATCACGAAAGACATTGTCACTCGCTGAACCAAGTAAAAACTAGCTTATACCGAAAATAATAATAATAATAATAATAATAATAATAATAATAATAATAATAAAAGATGTTGATAAAAAAATTAAAA
>AUXL01000057.1:0-24319 GCA_000482185.1 Angomonas desouzai | reverse complement strand
TATTATAATTTTTTTTTTTTAACCTTGAGTGAAGACTCAATTACATGCGCTTTTACGCGTGAATATTTTTTTTTAGAGGAGGGAGATATAAAATATAAAAAAAAACTTTTGAAATTTCGTTAACTATTTTTCCGTCGAGACAGAAAATTAGTAGGTGTTACCCTTCACGTAGAGAGACTGGGACTGCTTGTCGTCCTCAGCGCGGTTGTAGCGGCCGAGCTGGGCGTTGGAGTTCATCTTGGCGCGGTGAAGGAAGGCCTTGCGACCGGCGGCAATACCGGAGTCCTTGCCACCCCACGCCTTGAGGGCGGAGGACTGGAGCGCACGAGCGTAGGAGAAGGTGAGCTTCCAGGGGCGAGGAATATCCACGGTGTTGATGGCGTTGAGGTACTCAGAGGCCTGGACCTCGCTCAAACCGCCGGAGAGGAAGGTGATACCGACGAGCGCGGGGGGGATGGTGCGGGCGAGGGTGGTGACGGTGGCGCGGGCGACCTCCTCGGGGGTGGCGGTCTTGCCAGACTCGGCACCGGGGACGACCATGTTGGGCTTCAGGAGGCAGCCTTCCCAGATGACACCGTGGCGGTGGAGGGCGGCGACCACCTCGGACCACACGCGCTGGGACACACGCTGGGAGGTCTCAATATCGTGGGTACCGTCAATCATGACTTCGGGCTCGACGATGGGGACGAGACCGGCCTTCTGGGACAGGATGGCGTAGCGGGCGAGGGTTTCGGCGTTGAAGCGAACGACGGACTCAGAGACGGTGCCGTTCTGAATCTTGTAGACGTTACGCCACTTGCAGAAGCGGCAGCCGGCCTTGTAGTACTTCTGGGCGCGCTTGATGTAGCCGTCCAAACCTTCAGTCATCTGCTCCCCTTCCGCACCTTCCTCGAGGTCGTGGAGACCGAGGTCGGTCTTGATCCCGGGAACGACACCCTTGGAGGTGAGGTACTGGGGGAAGGTCTGGCCGTTGCTGGCCTTCTGGAACACAGTCTCGTCGTGGAGGATGACACCGCTGATGTACTTCTCGAAGCCATCGGCTTCAATCATGAGGGCACGGTACTTTTGGCGGTTGGACTCGGTGTTCTTCAGACCGATGGGGTCGAAGCGCTTGGAGCAGGAGCCAATGGACTCGTCGGCGGCGAGGAGACCCTTGCCGGGGGCGGTCATGCGCTTGGCGACTTCGCGAAGCTCAGCCTCATACTTGGTGGTGATGGTGTTGTAGGCGGGCAGCTGAGTGCGGAGAACCTGGACACGGTCAGACATGATTGAGGGTAATAAAAAAAAAAACGGTAAATTAACGGTAATAAACTTTTTGGAGGATTGCGGGGGAAAAATAAAGAAAGAAGGGGAGAATAAAAAATAGATGTGTTCTGTGGAATAGAATCAGCACAAAGAGGCAGAAACAATATTCAAAAAAAAAAGCACATTATCAATAGTTTTTTTTTTTTTTAGAAATCAAAATGAAAATCTTTTAATAAAGAAATAATAAAAAGATATTAATTTTTATTAAAAGGAAAAAAGAACGAGAGGGTCTTTCACGAAATTGTAACAGGTATTACTCATCGTCGTCACCACCGTTGCCGCCGGCGGCGGCCTTCTTGGCCTGGTTGCGGCGCAGGCGCTTGACGCGACCGATGCGGCCGTTACCGAAGGGAGAAGCGTCGGCGAAGCCAATGAGGCGTTCGCTGCTGATGCGGACAATGAAGGAGGGGATGGTGACGATCTGCTTGGCGACGGCGATGTGGCGCTGCTGGATGAGGACACGAGAGTGGTGCACAGACTTGGCGAGACCAGCACGGAAGATGATGGTCTGGAGGCGGCGCTCGAGAATGTCGGTCACCTGGAGGGACAGCACGTAATCGAGCTTGTCCTTCTCCTCAGGGAGGAATCCGTACTCGTGGCAGCGGCGCATGATGGCGGAACCTTCCAACAGGCGGCGAGGGTGGCCCTCGGGGAGGGTCAGAAGAAGACGGGCGGTACGACGCATCTTGGACAGAGTCATGTTCACGCGCCAGATTTCACGCTTGCAGCGGAGACCATAGATACCGCAGATCTTCATTTCACGGTCGAGGCGTTCTCTCTCGAAGGGACGGCGGGGTGCCTTAGAGACGCGGTTGAAGTTGTTGTAGTTACGCATGGTGGAATGGACCCTAGTAGAAGATGAAAACAGAGGGAGGGAGAGAGAGGGAGGGAGAAAGAATTTTAAAAGATTAGGGATAAAATTTGAAAAGAAAAAAAAAAACAGTTTCAAGGGGGAAACAACGGAAAAGATAGAAGTTTTTTATTATTATTATTCTGTACAACGATGCGTAAAATCCTCATCAACAATGGGAGGGAAGAGTCAAAGCAAATATTCATTTACTTGTTTTCATTATTAATTATTTGCTGTAGTATAATTTATATGGATTCGTTTGTGCAATCTCGTTCAAGCCGCCACCTGTCGAAACGCGGTAAAGACCTTTTGTTCTGCATCCGTCAGCTTCCAAGAGCACTGAACGGTGGAAAAGTCCACAATGGCGGCGATCACCTTGAAGTGGGACAGCGTGTTCTTTACATTATCCCCTTCACAGGTGTAAAGAATCCACTTGCCAAACCTCTCCCGCGAGAGGGCATTTTGACTTACCAACTCCCTCAAATATTGACCGACCGCGATGCAAAAAGGGGTCTGCAGCAGCACAAAGTCCTCCAGTGCATCGATAAAAGGAGGGACCGGCTCGCCGCCTTTCTTGACCCAAATCACCACCCTCGCCAGCAGAACGGCGTTCTTGTCGAGCAGCTGGGAGATATTTTCCGTGTCCCCCAGACACCGTCCCAGCCCCTCCCTCGCCGACCGGTCCAGCTCGTGGTACGGGGTGGCGAAGAGGGTCTGGCACTCGGTCCTCAGCTGGGCGTCGCTCAGCTTCCTCTTGCTCAGGCGCAGCAGATGGGAGGCGAGGGAGGCGGGGGTGGTATCGAGCGGCAGGGGTGGTGGAGGGAGCCACTGCAGCTCGCCGGGGAGGAGGGGCATGAGGGGGAGAGGAGGGCGGTGCAGCGGCAGCGCGTGGAGGGCCACCGCACTCTTGCCAAAGTCACTCTTCTGGAGCAGCAGACTACAGTGAGAGGAGGCGACAAGCGCACTATCCATTTGCGATAGCTTTTGCAACGATCCCAAGTACTCCTCCAGAGATGGGGCGCTCCCATCCATCAAACCAGCTCCAGAAAAGGAAGAGGACAGCGCTGCTACCGCCTCGTCGTACCAGCTATTCATTTCGTCCTCGTTGGACGGCCATCTCCACTGTTCCACCGGTTCCGTAAACTCCTGCAGCGCCGCCCAAGACTCCTTGTGTGGACTTCTCCCACTGTAGGAGAGTCCCGCGTCGGGGGTCGTCGTGGAATACATGGAGCTTGAGGCGCTGAGGCAGCTTAGCGTTAGTAGCTTCACCTTCAGCAGCCACATCATACTATTGAGCAAGACGGCCCCTTCAGCAATGTCTTTTGGCGTTTCCTTTTTCTCCTCCGTTCCGTCTTCACTCTTCTTGGGGGCGACACTACCCTTTTTCAATTCCCTCTTCTTTTCACGCCAGAGAATATCGCGAATAGCGCTGTCCAGGACGAGAAGAAAGTCTAGGGCGATCTGACACCGCAGGCGGTGTAACAGGAGAAAGTCCACCTCGGTCGCCTTGGAATGGCGCTGGGAGGAGGTCAACGAATTGCTCAGGACGGAGGTAGGGGGCGGGGGACTGCTGCGGGGGCCGTGAGAGGTGTTGTTGGACTTTTGGGACACCGGGGTCGACACACCGTGGTCCTCCAAGTGGTTCCGTTGGGACTGCGATCGCGAGACCGCCTCGCTGTCAAAGTCGGTGTAGTCGCAGTCATCAGCACTCAAGAAGCAATCGGGAAAAAAGAGAAACACGACCGTGAAGAGGTCCTTCCCTAGACACTCGCATATGGGGCTATACCGGGGCACATCATTCTCGGTGGTGAAGAGGAGAGTGGGGGCAAAGGTGCCGTCGGCGATGCACTCGCCAAAGAAGGAGATGCACTTCACAGACGGGAGAAACTGTCGCTGGAGGGGGTTGTGAATATCCTGGAATAGATGGACGACGCCTCCTAACACACCATGGTGCACCACCTCCGCCGCCCTCAACTGCTTCTCCTGGGCGATCGCTACCACCTGCACCAACGCCCTGTAGTCTTCCAACTTGGAACGGATACTCATATATAGTAGAGGATGGCAAGAACTAATAAAACGATGAGATTTTTAAAACAAAAGTGATTTATATGAGATTTATAGATATGTAGATGGATGCTTCTATTGTGTCTTGATAAGATTGTTTGAAGAAAAGGAAAAGCGACACTAACGAGAGGAAAAGAAAAGGGGGGAGAATGAGAAGAGTAAGAAAATGAAGTTAACGCTATTTCAACTACAAAAAAATAAAAAAATAGAGAATCAAAGAATCCGTCACGAATGCATGAAACAAAAAAAAAAAAAAGACATACCAGCAAATGTGGTAATGGTGTGTGAATTAAAGCCCCCGCGTTAGTTTCGAGGCAATCTGGGAGAAGAGTCGATTGGCCTCAGGGGTGGAGGTGCCGGCCTGGAGCACCTCGTGCTGGAACAGGGCCCACTCCTCCTCCATGGTCTGCCACAGCACCCCCACCTCCTTGCTGTAGTACGGGAGGAGTGCGAGGGTGTGGCGGAGGGGAAGCAGATCGCGGACTCTTTCGTAGCGCAGTCGGAGCAGCTCTGGGAGGGTGACCTCGCACCGCTCGCAGTCCCTCAGGAGGGCGGCGGCGTAGGCGGGGTAATGGGCGCAGAGGGAGGGGTAAATGGTGCCGGCGTCCACCCACTCCGAGTACTCGGGCGTCTCCACCGTCGGAAGGGCCCCTCCCTCGGGGTCGCAGTCCTCTGCCACCGCCACCATCACCTGCAGCGTGTGCCCCGCCCCGCAGCGAATCGCAAAGTCGCACACCGCCCCCGCCACCTGCTCCGGTGACGCTCCCTGATCCACCTCCCTCCCCACCAGCTTGGCGACCTCGTCAATGGTGGAGTCCTCCTCCCCTCTGGTCTCAAAGACGGCGTGATTGGCCAGCACTAGAATGTCCCCCGGTAGCATCTCCCACGTCGAGCACGAGGGCATGGCGGTGAGCTTCTGCTGGACAGGGGACAGCTTGGGGTTGCTCTTCATGGAATAGTGCCCAAACGCCCTGGACACGTTACAGAAGGGATTGCCGTCGATGGTGTCGCCGTGTTCGGCGTCGAGGGCGCCACCGGCGGCGATGATGCGACGGTAGTCCTCCTGCTTCCGGGTCCTGTGGTCGTTGCTCAGAGGGACGGTTCGCTCCCGTGCGGGGTCCAGCGTGCTCGACTTGCCGCCCTCGGAGAAGGGGTTGCGCGAGATGCCGAAGCAGCGGCTGTCCCCCACCCCGCTGACAAGGATGTCTAGACAGCAGGAGTGCCTCGCCTCCAACGCGACCAATCGCGCCTTCTCGGCCTCATAGAGGGAGGACGGATCGGTCTCGCGGAATGACTTGAGCGGGGCGGGGGCCAACCCTCGCTGCTGGTCCCGCTCCAGTATCGCGAGGCGGCGGTGCGCCTCTAGAGAGGACGGATTCACCGTCGCCGTGAACCATATACCACGGCAGCCGCCCTCTCCAATATTACTTTCCTGATTTCTCGCCCGGCAGGCGTTAAAGAATTCGGAGTCCGCCATCAGCGCGTACTGCTGCATGTCCTTTTCAGTGAACAAACTTCTCAAGGCCACATCCTCCCGCTCCGCCATTTTGGAGCGCTGCGATAAAAGAAGGTATTGAAGGAAGGGGTCCTCGGCGTCCAGTTCCTTCCGTAGGCGGCGCAGCTCTTCGGGGACGGTGGTGTGAAGGCTGAGGACCCTCGAGAGGAACTGAGAAATATACCGAGAGGTCTCCGCCCCGTTGTAGCTGTCGCACAGCCCTCCCCCCACACTGTCCCCAATGTACCCGTCGAACGGACGCAGGGACTGGCCCTCCGCGGTGGGGTAGCGGCGGTTCTTATTATTGTAGGACATGAAAGAATCCGAAAACCAATGGGTAGAGGCGTTCATAACCTCGCAGAGGCCCACCCTCAGGTACGGCATCACGAGCCTCTGCATTTTTTTGTGGGTGAGAGGGAAATCCTTCATTTTCTTGGGGAAGAGTAAAGTGAAAAGGGGAAGGAGAGTGTGGGAGAAGGACGAAACGAAACGCAAACACAAGACTCAAATTGTGTAATACAAAATTGGGGTATTTTCTTTTTTTGTGTGAGTGTGTGTTATGGAACATCTGTAAGTGTAACGCAGAGCATATATAGTATAGTGTACACGGCAACCGAAACCACGAAATAGACAAATTCATGTATATAGTTTAAAATATATTGGATATCGTAAAAAAAAATAAAAATAAAAAATCATTAAAATATGTGGAAGTGTATAAATACAATCAAATATATAAAGCTTATGATGAGCGTACAGGCGAATTTTGCTTTCCCTTTTTGAGTGCGGTCATGGAGTCCGCCTCTTGCCCTCGTATATCGACCCACTCCCTCATGCACTGCTGCTCCAGCGCCGCCCTCTTCGTGGTTTCCTCCTCCATCACCGAGTACGGCGGAGGGGGAGGGATCATCACCGTCGGGGTGGAGGTGGTTCTCATGGTGAGGCTGTCGGAGCGGTCCCCTTCGCTGTGACCGTGAAAGTTTGGACAGAGGGTGCGGGTGTCGGCGAGGGTCACCGGCCGGCTCGTGTCGTGGGAGGAGTCGTGAGAGCGGACGGAGTGCTCCGTGTCGTCCTCCAGCGGGGGACGGAGAAGGGCGGCGGGGGGATAGACGACGGAGGCCTCCTCGGAGAAATTGCGGCGGAGGGGGGAGCCGAAGGAGGTGAGCGACATGAAGCTGCGGGGCGGTACCTCACGGAGGGCGATGGGAGGGGCCACCACCTCTTTTGATTCCTCCTCCTCCGTGAATGGCACGTCGGTGGGGGGCTCGTTGTCGAGCAGCACGCGGCCGCTGAGCTCCCCTCCCTGCGTGCTGCTCGCCGTGGGATTGAACGGGGGCTGCAGATTTCTAAAGTGGCCTAGGAATTGGTATGCGTTTAGAGGTTGGGCGGGGGTGAAGCTGGAGCCCGCCGTCGACAGCGACTGATCCTCAGTGCCAAAGGTGGAAGTTGACGCCACCCGCTGACCGTCGTTGCACTCTAGTGCACGGGAATCTAAGCTCTTATCACCGTTCATGGAAAGAATCCGTTTTCTAAAAGTTTTGCTACTATAGAGACGGTGAAGAAGAAACCTAGTGAAAGGGAGAAAAGAGAAGTGACGCCGTAGAAAGACAAGATTATCAAGAAAAATAATTCAATGAATGAGTAAAAGTAAAAAAAAAAAAAAAAAAGATTAGCGGTGTTCTTAGTGTGTATGTGTCTCCCTAAAATCCGGCGCACATGTTGTAGTACCGGTGCATCGGCTTCTGAGGGACCCAGCAGTCCAAAATGGAGCCCAAAAAGCCCACCGCCACGCCGTCCATGTAGGTGGGATGCCGGACATGGAGCGGCCGCAGCTTTCCCGCCGTCGCCATCACCTCCGCGAAGGAGGCCCCTTTCGTGTCTGGCACGCTCGCCTCATTGCGGCTCTCCACCAGTCTGGACAGCTCCACCCGCAGCTGGGGGTCCTTTTTGCTCTGCTGCTCTAGCGCCTCATACTCCAAGTCGTCCAGGTAGAACTCCTGGCACCGCTTGCTGGCCAAGACGTACTTGACCGCCTTAAACACCGTCGTCAGCCCCAGCGCCACACACCCCGAGGCCAACATCGGCTGTGTCCTAAATCCTCTTAGTACCACCCAGGAGGAAAAGTTCTTGTTGATCTGACCGCGCTTGAGGCCCACCGCGGCGTCCGCCTCTCGCTGATCTTTGAGCATGCTGTGGTAGCTGTACCCGCACATGAGGCCAGCTCCCAGTCCCCCCGCTCCAGCCCCGAAGCGGGCCCCAGCGAAGAAGGCGGGACCAAAGTCACACACAATGTCGTCGTCCTCCGCCTGGTGAGCAAACTTCAAAAAGGATGACATGGTGAAATTGGAAGTGAATCGACGTCCCTTAAAAGTATGAAAAGGAAAAAAGGGAGGTAAAACATTTATTATGTTTAGGATGAGTCAAAAGAACAAATCAAAGAACACCGACAAACAAATGAAAAAAAAAAAAAATAGAGAAAGGATTTGAAGTGCTAAAATTTGCAATATATATTTGTACACACCGCGTCACGCTACGTCACTATCTACTAATTGCTACATTTCTAATACTGTATCACCTATTTTCATATAATATATATGTATACTTATATCACTGGACTAGCATACGCTCCGTTTACAGAGGGTGGACGCGCACAATCTCGAACGCACCGCTACCGTCCTCTACACCGCGGCGGGTGGGGCTCTTCGCCTTCCAGATACGGTGGTAGTGGTAGGCCATATCATGACCGTACCCCTGGGGGTCGTTGTACACCGCCATCATATCGTTCGCCCAGCGTTGGAACTCTGGGGTGTACTCATAACTACACTGCTGGGTGAGGTGGCTAAGCTCCTCCTTGCGGGAGCGGGGGTTGGGGTGCAGGCGCTGGCGGGTCTGGGTCTCGTACTCCGCCTTGGACTGCTCTACGGTGCGGTTGTTGTAGTGCTTTTGGATACGGTTCTCAACGATACCCTTGGCGGCTATGATGGTGCGGAAGGAGACGGCGACGTTACTCTGCGGCCTCAGGGGAGCGCAGGAGAGTCTACGGAGCATTGGTAAAATAGTGTTGTCCTCTTTATCTTTTTGTGTGTGGGAGGAGGGGCAGAATACCTTAACAACTAAAAAATAGGGGAATAGGGGGAGGGAAATATATATATATGAAGTTCGTCCGTAAAACGCCGCGAGGGCAGTCATCAAAGAGAGACAGTAAACTACATGAAATAGTAAAAAGGGAAGTTTATGGATATAAGCTTTATGGACAGCGAAATGGCGATGATTCTATGATTAAATTCTTATATATTTTTGTACTGATTGCTATATATATGTGTCTACCCAGTACCGTTTTGTTTATTACTCCTTCGTCTCCTCCTTCTTCTTGGGGACGTAATCGAGCTCCAACGTACCGTGGGTCACGGCCTCCTGCAGACCCTTAGAGTCCACCACCTCTTCGTTGGCGGCGTTGGGCTGGTAGAGGGAGGCGCCCTTGGAACCGTGGAACACCACGTCCGACATCTGCACCCAGCGCTTATCCTTGAAGGAAAAGGGCAGGGTCACCTCCTCCTTGACGAGGTCGGCGATCTTTTCTACGGTGGGGAGGGTCATGGAGGCCTTCTTGTCGCGGGTGACGAAGTAAAAGGTAGCGCAGGGGTCGATGCTCTTGGTGTACACCGTGGACACCGCCTTGAAGAAGGCCTTGCTGGCCTGAATCATGGACTCGGTGGGGGCGGCGGGGGCCTCCTGCGAGGAGGCGGTGGCGGCGTCGCCCTGCTCCTGATCGCTCCTCGCAATGTGAAAGTTCTGAAGGTTCACCAGGTAGGAGCCATCCCCCGAGAAGACCGCAAAGGCGATACCGTTGGGGTGAGAGAGGACGGTGAGGGTGGAGGGAGGGGTCGGCTTGGCCCGCTTCTTGGCACCGGGCGCTAACTTTGGCTGAATGGACTGGATAAATCGCTCCACCGGCATCCCCAGCGTGCTCTCCTCCTCGGTGGAGAGGGCGGAGGGGTGGGGGAGGCAGAGGAGGGGGTGGTAGACGCCTTTCACCTGCTGCTGGCGGTCGAGCACCAGGACGCGATTGGAGCCACCGCCCACCGTGCTTTGGCGCAGCAACCGGTCATTGAGGCTCAGGACAGTGGAAAAGGTCTCGGAGAGGGTGGAAGGGGAGACGGGAGACTTGTGGCGGCACTGAAAGTGCTTGGTGTTGAAGAGGGCCACGGGGATGCGTGGGTGCAACACAATATTTCGAGCAAACATTTCTCCAGTCTTTTGTGAGGTAGTGGGATGAAAAGGGTGGGAGAGAGAGAGAGAGAGATGATTACTCCTGAAGAGTAATGCACAACAACAACATTAAATCTCAAAAACAAACCATTAGAGGGCATACTGTAATGACACAAAAAGAATTAGGGAATACGTTAGATGCAACAAAATTGGTGTCGACACAAACACGAAATCAATCCTTAGATACGATCTAAGCAAGCAACTGGGTCTTGAAATGCTTTCGGGAAAAGATTCGAGCCACCGCCCTCCCACACAGTAGACAGTACGCCAAAAAGATCGCCGCCAGAATAAAAAAGGGGGCGTAGGACTCACTCGGGGGATCACCCTCGGAATCAAAGGGGACTGAAACATTCATGGCGTAGAGGGTTTGGATCATGACGATGGGGTAAATAATGTTGGCGCACTCGGAAATGATCAAGAGCATTCGAAGAGCCTTATTACCTCGGCGGAGCAAGAACCATTGAATGGACACGTTGTGGTACCAGTTGTAGAGGGCCACCATATCTCGGCAGTTGTTCAGGTCGGCCTGAATACGCTGCAAGTGTTCCTTGGTGACTTTGATCTGCTCCCGGTAATAGGGATCGCTCAGTAAGATGTGCTGCTTCTGTTGAGGCTGGAGCAAGGTGTTGGCGACGGCCTCTTTGCGACTAATATCCGCGCTGCACTCCCCGCAGCACCGCCGCACCACCGTAATGTGTCGAATGGCCTTTTCCTGTTCCTTCTGGCGCTCCTTCACCGCGAATACCTTTTCCCCCAGCTCATTGATGGCCTCGGCGAGAGAGACACTGTCAATGTGATGGCCGGCGGCGATTTGGAATAGACTGGTGAAGAGGAAGGGAGAGGTGAAGCGGCTGCGGGGGGACCCCACCGAGGGCTCCGCGGGGTGCCAGAGCCGCCTGCCGTGGAACTGCTCGGGGAAGCAACGCATCTGCACCATACGCAGCACATCATCCATCTCCGCGAAGGGTTCGTCATGCACCGTGATGACCCAGTCCCGGAAGGCAATCACCGCCACCACCACCGGCTCGGGTACAGGGGCGTCTTGCTTCTCCTGGAACACCGCATCGAAGCGCATCTCCATGATACTTTTCGTCGTGTTGATGTTGTGAATGAGTGGTTTATGGGGGGCGAAGGGGTCCGCGTTGCCTCCCTCCTCCTCCTCCAATGGGGTGCAGCTTATATTAAAGTAGAGGTACTCCGCCGCACTGTTGGGGTTAAAGAGGTACGAGGTATCCACCCTATCCTGCCCACCGACGTAGAGACAGTTGTCGACGGTGTCGGGGGCGACGGGGAACTGTCGGAGGATCGTCTCGATGAGGTGTGTGTTCACGGAGGCCTCGGCGGTGGGGTCCTTCTGGATATCAATCCACTTGGTCGTGGGGAGCCACGAGCTCGACGCCGTGCCGTCCTGTTGCGACGGTAGCGCCAGATTCTTCCGAGTAAGGTACCCCAGCAGGTGCTCGACGTTGTTGAAGTTGCGGGCGTAGGGGGGCTCGTTTTCGTCTGGCTGGAGTACCAGCCAAATGTGCTGCTTGGTGTCCTCAATACGCATCAGCTGAGAGTTCTCTTTCTTGGCCTTTACAGGCAGCGCCCCGCGCTCCGTCGGAGAGGCCTCCTCCACATCTCGCTGTAGGAAAATAAAGGTGCCGTTATTCACCACATCATTGGTCGACTCCATCGCGGGGGTGAAACTCTTATTTTTAGCCAAAGAGGGATCCACCCCGCGTCGTTCTCTTTCCCACACACCGCCAAAGTCCAACACCTCCTCCCCCTCCCGGTGAATGTATAGTTCACTCAGAAGCGTAAAGTCAAAGGGGGTGGGGCCTCTCTGCACGGAGGACACGTACTGCTTTCGCCGAGTTGTCTTCATCTATATAATCAAATCGTTAGCGCGGTATATAGATGGTGATCCCCTCTTACAGCAGAGAACAGTGTTTGATCATGCAACTTTTATGTAGAATTTACTTCCTTTACTGTGTGAAAAGAGAGTGTAAACACAAGAGAGAGGGGAATAGAAAGTACGCAACGACAATAAATACGGATCAATCGTGATAATTTTAAGTTCACAACACGGAATATAATAAAAATAAAAATTGAAGTGGTGAAGCATTGTGTGTGTGTTTGCGAGGTATAAGGGAATAACAGCACAAAACCCCCTGTAACCCTTTACACATCCGTAACGATAGCAGAGGCGTAGCTGACGGAAGAATCGTGCTTGCTGGCGCATCGGCTAGACTGCGAATAGTGCAAAAAGTCAATACCCGTCGTCCCCTTGTGGCGACTCCAGTACTGCAGTCCTACCCCAATTGCATGGCGGCCGCAAATGGTATTATCGGTGCGGTCAAAGTACTGGTACCACGCCTTGGTATCGACCCGGTGAAGGATCTCCATCGCCTCATGATCCATCGCGACGATGGCGTCGCCGATCTGGGGGTACTGGTCCTTCTTGTAGTGATAAGTGTACCGAAATCGCTCCCCCCAGTGGCAGAAATCGGAACTCAATACAAAAACATTTTCCTTATGGGAAAGGTAGGGCTCCAGCACCCGGGAAATCGACCCCTCCATCGCCTCATCCGAGAAGCCCACGACAATGGGTACCAGTTTAATGCGGTCCACCCCACGACCGACACCGTCTGGAGGGAAGTGCAATATATGGGACAGATAGGGGGTCTGGAGCTCGATGGAGTGTTCCTTCTCGTCCACCGTCCTAGAGGCCCAGCTCGCTGGAACTTTGCCCGCCGTGAAGTCCTTTAAGAGTTGTTCCGTGAGAGTGGTGTCCACAGGGAGCGGGCCGAAAGGGGTATCGAGCTGTGAGGCGCGGCACACCTCCACCCCCTCAAACCCCTTGACGTGGGAGGGACCCAACACAAAGATACGCTTCACCTCGTCCTGTTGACGGTACAGATAGCGGCGCAGGACGGCGTAGGCGTAGGAGGCGGTCTCACCAGAGTAGGCCATACCCGCGTGAGGGGCGATAAGCCCCCGCACCCGTCGGTCTAGTAACGCCCTATGCGTCGTCTGTAGGGGTCCCTCCGCCTTTTGAAAATAGGCATCTAACTGTGCCTTTAGTTTCTCTGGGATTGCCTCGTACCACCCGCGCCGTTGGGGGCGGCGTGAGAGGCCGATCGAACGTACATGGAACGATAGAGGGCGAGAACGCTAGAGATACAGAAGAGAGAGAGAAAAGGGGGAAAGGAAAATAGGAAGCGCTCAACACCACAAAGCTATCGAAGCCAAGAAAAGGGTGCAAATAGACGGTGTCGGGAAAAGGAAAAGGAAGTCGAAAAGGGGTTCTTGTATTTTTTACATAGTAGTATAACCGTACAAATCTGTGCGAAGAAGCATTATATGCAGCTCGTGAAACGTTGGTGGGCAGTCAGTGAAAAAAAAAAAAGATACTGGGAATAAAAGGAAAGAAGTGAACAGAAAGAAATAAAAAGTGCATAATGTAATATAGTGTACAAGCATCGCGGTCGTCCGTAGGCACATTTGTACGAAAAGGAACGAGTAAGGGACACTGAATGGAATATGACCGTAGAGGAAGAGGAGGAAAACGGATGGACTTTAGGTACTGAGGGAGGGAGAGACGGGGAAGGCGACGGTGTCGATTTCATAGAGGGCTACCACCGGTCGATGGTCACTGGTCCTGACTTGAGGGACGTCGGTGTACAGTTTAATGGCAATGCGTTTCACAAACGATCCCTTTCGTCGCTTAAACAGCACCCGGTCACAGTAGGCCGGCATGCGGTCCTTCTTTTTGGAAAAATTGTATTGGTCTAGCGTCACCCCGTTCAACACCTCGTACTTATAGGTAGGACGAAAGTACAGGGTGCCCTCGTGGAAGCGCTGGAAGACGGTCCCCTTGGCCCGCTCCAGACTGAGCTGGTCATTGTTGATCAAAACAGAACGAATGTTTTGGTGGTATTGTACAATAAATTCAATCGACTTTTTCGTTCCGTCGATGCGGTAGTTCAGGTCACCGCCGAATATGGTGAGGTCGAATTCCTCCGTGGCGTCACGGTGGGGCTTGATGGGGATCTTGCGGGCGTCGCTCCGCAGGTTGGGCAGCTCATCAATGCTGGCGTCCTCCTCGGAGTGGTCGTCACGGTCGGAGGGAGACGCCTCCGCCGCCGCATCCTCCTTCTCCTCCTCCTCCGTCCGCTTCCGTGACAGATACCGTTTGAACTGCTTTCGGTGTTTTCCGTAGAGCCCAACACGGAGCTCCCGGACAATTTTTTTGTAGTCATGATTGCGACCCTTCACCGCACCCTGGTGGGCCGCCAAGTGGGAGTTGACGAACAAGAGCGTCAGTTGGGGAGACCTGGCGTCGCCGGTGGGGGTGTCGGGGAAGGACTCGGAGGCGTCAGAGGGGCGCCGCTCCGCCTCGGGCGGGGAGTACCCAAAGGGATCGGTCTCCCCTGGGGGCGGGTCAAAGGAGGCGACGGCGCTAGAGTTCGTGATGACGGGGGAGGAGCCGGGGGGGACCTCCACGACGGGGACGTCGGAGTGGGCGAGGGAGGGGGGAGGGGTGGGCTGTTTGGACCCCACTGGGGTGGGCAGGGGGGCGCCCTCGGGGGTTGTGGTGCCGCCGTCACTCGCTCCTTGTGTTCCATCTTCTTCATGGACAGGACCAGTGCCAGCGCCACGCCGCCCTTGTTACCCCCGCACCCGCTGAAACCGGTTTTGACGACAGAAGAATGAGTGAGGGAAACGTAGGCGGCGACGTCCCGCTTGCGGGCAAACACCATCAGATTCAAGGCCCACATATGCGTCTTTCCTACTAATTTATAGTTATCCCCCAAACATTTGGAGGCCACCTCCTTCATCCAACGCTTCTGCTTTCGGTTCCCGACGAGGTATCCCCCATTTTCCTGGGTTCCCACCACCACAATGTGGGCGTTGGGATGGATGCAGAAGGAGGACACCTCCCCCATCTTGGGGGCCTTGCCGGCCATGTTCCACGTCACGTAGGCAATGCGCAGCGGTTTCCCCGGGAACCACAACTTGTCTGTCCCGCTCAAAAGGTCGTCGGGGCAGATGAGAGGCACATTGAAGGTTTCCTTACTAATACGGTACGGCACCTGGGCCCTCGCGTCGTTTTCATCGTCTGCTAGCTGGCCGTGGGATGCCGCGGGTTGGGCAAAACTGGCGGAAAAGTCCTGTATCGCCGCCTCCTCCTCTGCGGTGAGGTTCTGTGGGGTGAGGGGTCTGGACCGTTTGGCCTTGGGGCTCACCCCCTCCGCCAGTGACGGTGTACTAGAGTCCTGCTTGACGGGGTTCCCCCGATCCATGGGCGGGATCGAGGAGGAGGTATCGCTATCCTCCGTTCTCGACTGTACATTCCGCCGAAGATGACGTCTCGTTCCTTTCTTTGCCTCATCATTAGAAAAGGGGTCGACGAAATCATTGTCTACTCGATTCGCGATGAGCTCTAAATCAGCATTTCCATAGTGGGACGACATACTAAAACTAAATGAATGCACTAGGTGTGGAAAGGGGAAAGGAGACAGTTTGATAGATTCTCTTGTTTTGATTGTCGGGGATTTTATATCAACAGCTAAAAAAGACCAATAAAATGACAAATATGAAAGGAGTGAGCTACATCTATGTTAGATGTCGATTTCAACGCTAAATGTAACGAAAGGCAAACAGTAAGAATAAAGCAAGCAAACACAAAAATCAACAAAAGTGTGAAACGAGACCAAAACAACCTCTAGATCAGGTCAGACTTGCCAATCTTGTTACCCTTGCTGTCGTACTTGTAGTACCCCTCCCCAGTCTTCTTCCCCAACTTGCCGTGCTTAACCAACTTGGCGGGAAGAGAAACTGGCTTAAAGAGAGGATCATCAGGGAACTCCGCGGTCCAACCTTTGCCGATGGAGACACCAACGTCGACTCCGACGCTGTCGGACAGCTCAAAAGGACCCATCGGGTATCCACAGCCCAGCTTCATCGCGGTGTCCACGTCCTCGACGGAGGCCACACCACGTTCCACCAGGCGTACGGCTTCGAGTTGAAGGGGGATGAGGAGGCGATTGACAATGAAACCTTTGTATCCTTGGTGACCACTGGCACTTTACCAATCTTCTTGGAGAACTCCTTCAGCTCCTCAATCACCTCCGGCTTGATTTCCTCCGTGCGCACCACCTCCACCAGCTTCATCATGGGGACAGGGGAGAAGAAGTGGAGACCGCCGAAGCGGTCCTTGCGGCTGCTGTTAGCAGAAATATCAGCGATTCTCAGAGAGGAGGTGTTGGAGACGAAAACAGTGTCCTTCGGGGCCAGCTTGTCGATGCGGGCGAAGAGTTCACGCTTCACAGCGATGTCTTCCACCACGGCCTCCACAATAAGATCTGCATTAGCGGCCTGCTTCTCATCCGTCGTCCACGTCAAATTCTTCATGATGTTGTCGACGTACTCTTTCATCTTGGTGGCATCACCATTGCACTTCTTCTTGGCGACACGGGTGAGGGAGTTCTCAATCTGCTTGCGAGAAAAGTCGATGCGGTCCTGGGAGACCTCGAGGATGGTGGCGGGGATACCGGCCTGGGCGGACACCTGCGCGATGCCACCGCCCATCGTACCACCTCCCCACACGGAGATCTTGGAGAAGAGGGAGGACTGAGTGTAACGAAACATGGGGAATCTGTTAGAGTCTAGAAAGGAGGAAGAAAGGAAGAAGAGCAATTTACATTCGTTTCACAAAAACAGTCCTCATATTGACTTAATGAAAAACGAAAAAAGTTCGGATATAAGTATCGCATTAGAGACCTAAAAAATGACACAAAGGGCCACTATTCAGTGGATAGTGGAAATAAGAAAAGTTGTTAACGTTTTGTTTTTTTGTTTTTAAGAAATCATCATTACTCAATCTTCTTACCCTTGCTATCATACTTGTAGAAACCCTCGCCGGTCTTCTTCCCGAGCTTCCCTTGAGCGATGAGGTCGTCCAGCAACTTGGACGGCTTGAATAAGGGATTCTCGGGGTTCTCCTTGTGCCAGCCGTCAATGACGAACTTGATGATGTCACAGCCAACGCTATCGCAGAGCTCAAAAGGACCCATGGGGTACCCACAGCCCAGCTTCATGGCGGTATCCACATCAGGAATAGAGGCCACGCCGCGCTCCACCAGGCGAATCGCTTCCATCTGATAGGGAACCAACAGACGGTTCACAATAAAGCCCATGCTGTCCTTGGTGACCACCGGGACCTTGCCCACCTTGGTGGAAAAGGCCTTGAGCTGATCAATGACCTCCGGTTTGATTTCTTCCGTGCGCACCACCTCCACCAGCTTCATCATGGGGACAGGGGAGAAGAAGTGAAGACCACCGAAGCGATCCTTGCGACCAGTAACAGAGGCGATCTCCGTGATACCGAGGGAAGAGGTATTGGAGGTGAAGATCGTTTCCTTCGGGGCCAGCTTGTCGATGCGGGAGAAGAGCTCACGCTTCACATCAATGTTCTCCACCACAGCCTCCACAACGAGGTCGGTGTTAGCGGCCTGCTTCTCATCCGTCGTCCACGTCAAATTCTTCATAATGCCGTCCACGTACTGCTTCATCTTGGTGGCATCACCGTCGCACTTCTTCTTGGCGACGCGAGAAAGAGAGTTCTCAATCTGCTTGCGCGAAAAGTCGATGCGGTCCTGGGAGACCTCGAGGATGGTGGCGGGGATACCGGCCTGGGCGGACACCTGCGCGATGCCACCGCCCATCGTACCGCCTCCCCACACGGAGATCTTACTGATCAAAGAGGACTGCGTGTAACGAAACATAATAACTAGAATGGAACTAATAGATATTTTATTTTCAAAAAAAGTGAGAAAGCGGAGAATAAAGTAGTAAGGGTCTCTCGTAGAGGGCACATGATGCAGTGTGGGATGGATAGAATAACCGCAAGCAAAGTCAGACAAGAGATTTGTGAATAATGCAAAAAAGAAAAAGAATATTTTTTCCTTTATGCGAGGCAAAAAAGAAAACAGAAGAATCGCTAAATGATGGTTAAGAAAAAAAAAAAGGAAATCGTTTTTCGCGTAGCATAAGAAATTGGTAAGAAACTCTCAAATTCTCTTGCCCTTGCTGTCGTACTTGTAGAAACCTTCGCCAGTCTTCTTCCCCAGCTTGTTCTTAGCAACATACTCATTTACCAGCTTTGAGGGTTCGTAGAGGGGGTTCTCCGGCTCCTTCTCGTGCCACCCATCGATAATAAATTTGGTCACGTCGATTCCGACGCTGTCAGAGAGCTCAAAAGGACCCATCGGGTATCCACAGCCCAGCTTCATGGCGGTGTCCACGTCCTCGAAGGAGGCCACGCCGCGCTCCACCAGGCGGTACGCCTCCATCTTGTAGGGAACTAACAACCGATTGACAATAAAGCCCATGCTGTCCTTCGCCACAACCGGCACCTTACCAATCTTCTTGGAGAACTCCTTCAGCTCCTCAATGACCTCCGGCTTGATTTCTTCTGTGCGCACCACTTCCACCAGCTTCATCATGGGGACAGGAGAGAAGAAGTGGAGACCGCCGAAGCGATCCTTGCGACTGGTGGCAGAGGCGATATCGGCGATTCTCAGAGAGGAGGTGTTGGACACAAAAACAGTGTCCTTCGGGGCCAATTTATCGATGCGGGAGAAGAGCTCTCGCTTCACATCAATGTTCTCCACCACAGCCTCCACGATGAGGTCCGTGTTGGCGGCCTGCTTCTCATCCGTCGTCCACGTCAAATTCTTCATGATGCCGTCCACGTACTGCTTCATCTTGGTGGCGTCACCGTCGCACTTCTTCTTGGCGACACGGGTGAGAGAGTTCTCAATCTGCTTGCGAGAAAAGTCGATGCGGTCCTGGGAGACCTCGAGGATGGTGGCGGGGATACCGGCCTGGGCCGACACCTGCGCGATGCCACCACCCATCGTGCCACCTCCCCACACGGAAACTTTACTGATTAAGGAGGATTGCGTGAAACGGAACATTATATAATAACTGTTACTCTTTTTATTACGTGTGGAAAAAAGGGACTACAATATTGGTAAAAGGGGGTAAAAAGTACGGGGGGATAGAAGTAGTAAAGAAGAAGAATTAAAAGAGCTGCTAGACAACACGATCCGCTTGAGAGGAAACCCAACAGAATAATAATAATAATAATAATAATAATAATTGAGGTTGAGTGACGCACATGTAATTGTAGAAGTTTTTATAGTGTTTTTGTTTGCTTGTCTCGATTAGAGATCTCCGTCCTGTTCTTGCTCGTCCAGCGCGGGCACCGTCTTCAGAGTGAAGGCGTTGCCCTTCCGCTGCCCATCGGCGGCGACCGTCATAAAGACATGAGAAATACGCTCCGGTACAAACTTGCCATCCACATTGAAAAACTTGTAGCCGTCGGGGCCGTTGGCAAAAATAACTACATCCGGAAACCCCTTTCCTCCCACCTTAAAAAACTTGCGAACCTCTTTGCCCGCCAGGCTCAGCGGCACCACGCCGAGGCTCATCACCTGTTCTGGTAAAATGTCATCCCGGATCTGGGACATGACGAGGCGCGCGCCCTTGACGATGGTGGTCTGGGCCGCCTTGAGATCCATCGCACTGGCGAAGCCCAGGACGACAAACTTGCCCGGGGAGACGTCGAATAACTTGGTCCACTCCGCCTGGCTGCCAATGACGGGACAGGGGATCTCTATTTGACTGGCCTTCTTCTTGGTGAGCTCCATGGTCCGCCTGGTCATCTCAATCACCATGTAACGGAGCCGCTGCTGCATATTGTTGAGGTAATTCTGGTCGCCTGCCTTCACCTCCCTTGACAGGATGAAGTCCAGCGACTCCGCGGCTTGGGTGTAGTTGGTGATGGCGGTGATGTTGGCCACCACGATTTCATCCTCGTCGCCCTCCGCGGGGAACAGCACCATCACCTTGGGGAGATCCTGGGGACCCTGAAGGCCGTAGTGCTTCGCCACCTCACTCTTCTCCTTGGTGCCGAAGGCATCCTCCACCACCCCCATCACCGCCCGGTACCCGTAGCGGTGCGAGAGACTACGCACCATCGGGCTGAGCTCCGTGCGGTTGGAGAAGTACAAGATGCGGGGAATAGTGGGGTAGCCGGGGTAGCGGGCGAACATGTCGTGCAGATCGCGAAAGTTGTCGACCTGTTCTATCAGAGAAGGGGAAATGTTACCGAGGGCGAACTCAATAAGCGCCGTGGGGCTGAGGGTGCCCGCGAACTGCTTCATCGATTTCGTCAAGGACTTGTCGGTGAGGTCGGGGGCCGTCATGAAGCCGTCCATGTATAAAATGAACTGATTGCCTTCGGGGGAGTAGCGCTCAAACAGCTTGGCCGCCTTCGACCCCAACGGCACTCGGCGTACCTCCAGCCCCACCGCGCCCAGCACGCTCCGTGTGACGTTGAACACCGATGTCCACACCTCCTCGGCCTCCTTATTCGTGGCGTCGTAAAACACCATTAAAGCGGGTTGATTGATAGAAATAAACTGTTTCATCTCATCCTCGCCCTTTATTTCAAACACACCGGTGGCGTTGTAGGGATCGACGCGTCCGCTGACGACGACGACGATCATGCAGAGGAAAAGCAGCCAGCGTAAAGGCTTGGATGCCATTTTATTTTTATTTTTTCTCGAATGTTTGAGAACTGAAAATGAAAGGGAGAGAGAGGAAGGGAAAAGAAGAGTGTAAAGGGGTGTCAAAAGAAAAGACATTGGATTCGGGAAGGAAAGAAAGAGGTATGCAGTTTACGCAAAAGACAAAAGACATTGAGAAACGTAATATATATAAACAGGACAGTTTTTACCTCACCTCAACCGTGCCTGTATACATCCTAGATCCGCTACCTGCTACAGCATAATTGTATATTCTACTACAGTTCTAATTTATTTTTTGTTTATTGTTTTGTTTGTTTGCCTATTTCAACTGGTTTGTTCCGCCTCGCTGATCGCCTTTTCCTGCGCGTCACGCTGTTTGATGTAATTAATATAGCCGAAGCGGGCCTGGTTCATGTGCCAAATTTCACCCTGATTGGGGAATTCTTCTAAAGGTCTCTGCCACCAGAAACAGTCCGTCTCGGGGTCCGCTGGTACGCCGAATGGGCGAATCAGATGACGGCCGGGGTAGTACATGTTACTGGCGACGGCCCGGTAGGTGTTCACCGACATGGCGTTTCTAGCGGCCAGGTATAAGATATAGCCGAGGAAAAGAAAGAGGGGAATCTCCTTCCATCCCACACGCATATTGTTATCCCCCCACGACCTAAACCAGTTGTAACGTTCTACTTCGGAAATCAACCCCTCATCCTCCGTGCCGTAGGTGAACTCCTTCTTGCAGTTCAGCTTGGGCATGTGGTAGCCCGGAGGGGGCCAGTCGGGGTTCCAGGAGCGGGTACGGATGGTGGGCTGGATCTCATCCCACTTCATGATGGTGTCGGACCAGTGGTACCAGGTCTGTCGGTTCAAGAGCTCCTTGGGCATGCTACGGAAACTGGGGCGGTTCTTTTGCCAGGCCTCGCCGGGGTAGTAAAACTCCTCCGAGTCCCACTGCTCCTTCAGCGCAAAGATGGCCGCCATCTTGGTGTTGGTGCCGGGCTTGGTGTACTCATCAAAGTGCTCGTACAGGCGGTACTTGGAGGGGGTGTGAAGGGAGCCGTGCTGGGTGGGCTCAGGGTCCTCGCGCATACCCTGGAAGAACTCCTCCCTGCCCTCCGTGCGGCGAAACTCCGAGGACGCGTTGATGGTTTCATCTACACGGTTGTAATCCCACTTTTCCTTGGGGCGAAGGGAGAAGAACTTGATGTTCTGCAACTCCTCTTTTGTGACTTTGGTGGACTTGTGGCCGTAGGGCAAGGTCCAACCGTGGAAACCGCTAAAAAGAAAACCATGATAGTTTCTAGTTTGACTTGCTAAGGCAGAGGAAACGAGAACCGTCTTACCCACAGCGGAGCGAGACAGCATATTGAACTAAGAGTGGTTTCTGTGGTGATCGTTTACTATACGACTATACTACTTTGAAAAGAAAGGGAGAGAAGGAAGCATTGAAATTAGTATGACGGAGAGAGACAGTTACGTCACTATTCAGAAGACCTGAGAGCCATTTCAAAGGAAAACAATGGGGATAAAATTAGCAGAAAAAAGGGAAAACAAAGGTAGAGGGGATATTAAAAAAAGAAAAGCAGAATGTTTTTGCGTGGTAAAAATCATATCAAGCAGCGCGCTGTCTCTTGTTGGTACTGCAGCTCATTTTTCGGTTCCGGGGTTTGGAAGCCTTGGCGGTGCCAAAATCTTGCAGCTGCTGTAACGTCTGGTGAAGGTCAGGAGAGAAGAGATGAGTGATTTGTTCTCTTTTCAACATGGACTGTAGAAGGGAGGAGGGAATTTCACCGATGAGCCACTCCTCCGACTTGGCCGCACTGCGGTCTGTGATGTAAGAGGCATCGTTTTCCGCCGCGTCACAGGTAGATCCACTCAGCCGCTTCCGTTTGCTCGCCCCCTCCTCAATATACCCTTCCTCGGTGAGGCGCTCCAGCACCAACAGGCCCTCGTGCGAGTTCAGATCCAATGGACAGGCGGACCGAAGGTACTGCTCCATGTCAGAAAGCGTGAGAACACCCCTGCCATTGGGGGCGTTGGAGGAGCAACTGAAGACAAACGAGGTAAACAGCAGGAACGCAATCTCGCGGGCTCGGAGGCATCCCGGCTTGTGAACCAATTCGTGAAGGGGTAGAATATCGTTGATGTTCTTTTCGGTGAGAAGGGGTCCACCGTTGGTGTTCTGTGTATCCGTGATGCGGCGCCGCGCCTTTGAAGATCCCTGACTCCCAGAGAGAGACTGAGTTTTCTTTACTGGAGCAGCAGAAGTGTCCGCTGATGTCTGAAGAGTCTGAAAGGAATCGGCCTGCGTGGCGCTTCCCTGCATTGCATTGAAAAAATTATCTCGAACCTGCGCCAAGACAGGATGGCGCACCGCAATGGAAAAAACATGGTGACTGGTATCCACGCTACCAATGTTTACATTGTACTGTTGTTCATCTTGATACATGGAAACCATCTTGTCACTGGCAGGCTTGAAACACGGCGGTTCATAATTTGTTGGTGTCACGTCCTCGTAGTAATTTAATCGCATCGTGATAATTCGCTCATTCATTAACGGAGGAAGGCATTCCACCACTTCCACCAATTTACCCAAAATTTCAATCAGCATTTGCATCACTTCCTCTTTCGTCTGTCGTTTTCCATTTGTGTTGTTGGTGATGGTCGTGTTACGGCGAGTATTTTTCTCATCTTTTCTGTTGTTCACTTGAGAATTCAAGGAAAAGTTTGCCCGGCTTCCTCCTTCGCAGTAGGAAAATCCAAAGCAATAACTCTCCAGTAATTCAGAGCAATCGGCATTGTAGACGCACAGTGACATTTCTTTTAAATAATTTTTATTTAAAGCGTCAAAGGCACCTTTCTCCAACCACTCCGAAATTGTGCTAGATTCGACCGAATTGGGCAGCATGTGCTTGATAGGCACTCCCAAAAACGGTCTTTCGTCGAAGGCCTCATCACGACAGAGGCCTCGAGAAAAAGTGATACAAGAAACGGAAGCACGAATAAAGTTCCGTATCGCCGCAAGACTTTGCGACTGTGACACACATATTTCAGTGGAGGTCATTTTCCAGAAAAGAAGCGAAGAAAATGGCAAATGGTTGTCTACCACAAATTTAATTACAATATTTAAAAATAATAATAATAAAAATAATAATAATAACAATAATTAAAAAATAAAAGGGGGAAAGAGAAAAGACGAATAACAACAAAAATGACATATTTCAGAATTCCAGAAATAACAGAAATAAAAATAGAAATAATAGAAAAGAAATTTATGGTAAACAAAAACTAAAAATAAAATAAAGGGGTTTGAACTCACACGGTCTACTTCTTGCCAGCCTTGCGCTCCGCCACCTCGGCGCGGATGGCCTTGCCCTTGGCAGAGCGGTCCTCACGCTTGGCGCGGACCTCCTTGATGTAGGAGAGGTCGGCACCCACGTAGGCACGCTCCACGCGGACAGTGCGGGCGGCACGGCGGCGGCCGACGCGGTCGGTCGTCGTCTTGCGGTGGATACGGCGGTAGGCACGGGTCCAGGGGACGAACTGGGCGTTCTTCTTGCGCATAAACATGGCGAAGCACTTGTGGCGGTTGAAGGTCAGGACGGGCTTCGTAGACTGGTACGCGAAAGGCACGTAGCGGCGGCCGTGGCCGGGGTGCACGGCAAAGTGGGAGAATTCGCACTCTACAGTACGCATTTTGAAGTTCTATAATTAATTTAAATATTATTTTAAAAGTGTAAAAAGGGGAGAAATATT
>AUXL01000056.1:0-24322 GCA_000482185.1 Angomonas desouzai | reverse complement strand
TAATATATATATATATATATATATATATATATTTCGTTGCTATTATTATTTTTCTACTGCAGTAAAATTTTTTTTCCCTTTTAAAGTATAAAATCGTTTGTCTTCCTTTCTCCACCATTGTTCCCCTTTTTAGTTCCAGTCTTAAATTTAGATTTCAAAAATTTCTTATCATATCCTCAAAACTCTATATTCACTATTATTTTTCTTTTGGTTTCTCCTTTTAGATTCATGTTTTGGTGTACCCATATTCTTAGACATGCAGAGATAATTTCAGGAACTCTGCTTAGTAATCAGATTAAACATAATATCAAAAAAGAAGTAGACCTTCTGGAGAGGCCGCCGAGCCTTGCAGTCGTACTGGTGGGTAACCGTGACGACTCTATACGGTACATTAAACACAAAAAGTTAGCGGCAGAGGCGTGTGGTATCCAGTTTCTTTCTATTTGCTTGCCCGAAACGACTAGTCAGAGTAAATTAAACGATGAGCTCATAGTGTTGGGCAATGACCCGCTCATCGACGCGGTTCTTCTGCAGCTGCCCCTGCCTCCGCATCTGAGCGCCCGTCAGGCACTCTTTACCATTCATCCCTCCAAGGACGTGGATGGCCTTCACCCACTCAATTTCGGTAATCTTTTCCTCCAGGACCACAGCCCGCTGAGCACGGCGCTGTCACGCTCTGAGCAAGTGGAGCCTGTACCGGTCGACAATCTACTGGTCGGCAGTAGGGACGGCGACGGGAAGCGGATGGGATGGCGCTCTCATGAAAAGCACTACTTTGTTCCTTGCACTGCCCTCGCTGTGAGAACTCTCCTCTTTTCTCACTTAAATCAAAAATATCATTTCTTTTCCCGCAATACGCACCCCCGCGCGGAGGTAAAAAAGACGCTTCACACCGTTGTCGTCAACAAGAGTATGATTGTGGGCGTCCCCACAACCGCCCTACTTCTGAGGGAGGGCCACTTCAACGTGACCATGTGCAGTCGCAAAGATTCACTGAGCACACTCCGGGACCTGATGTGCACGGCGGACGTTTTGGTGACGGCCTATGGCAGCCCCAAGGTGTTCGACGCCTCGTTTGTGAAGAAGGGGGCAGTGGTAATAGATGTGGCCATTAACAATACAACCGAGGACGGCAAAACACGGGTGTGCGGGGATATCGACATGGAGTCTGTTTCCACCGTCGCCTCCGCGGTGACTAGTGTTCCAGGCGGCGTCGGTCCGCTTACGGTGGCTCATCTGATGCAGAACGTGGTCAAAGCGTATCACCTGCGAAAGAAGAATAAACGTTCTGTCAATAGACTCTATCGGTCCTTTTTATCCGCTAGCAGTGTAGAAACTTCCGGCAATCACCAAGCTGACGACGACGTTACAAAACAGTCTGCCGAAGAAACGGAAGAGGATGAGGAAGACTCTGACAATAGTAGTTTTGAAGTGTGAACGGTGGAGTAGTCAGCATTTAAACTTAATTCATTGCTTCTGCGTTTGCTTCGGCGCCTCACTTCCTTTGCCTAGTTCGTTTTGCTCTGTGTCGTTTTTTTTTTTTTTCTGTATTTGTTGATATCCGTTTCCACTTCCCAGTTAAATCCAATAAATCACTTCTAATTCCCTCCCCCCCTTTTTTTTTTTGTGGTAAAAATAATTCATAGCAGCTTTACTCAATGAGTACGACCGTTGGCTGTAATTTAGTTTCCTCAATAAGTAAAAACGATAACGAGATGATGCCGTTGAACTCATATAACAGCACTGAGAAATTTCCCTTACTGTGCTCGTTGGAGCAAGGGGTAGCTACATTCTGTACTGCATCGGCTCCCACTGGTGTCGCTACCCTTTCCTCCACCGCGATGGTGACGGTACTCCCAGAGGTGGTAATTTCCTCTGGAACTGACGAATGTGTTCAAGGTGCGATGGGGTCCGGTAAATACTGCGTGGAGGAGAATTATGGTAGTAAAAGGGGAAGTCCTCCTCTTTCTTTCTCTGCAACAGGAATGCTATTACGTCCACCGTTTACTGGAGGTTTGAACGGGACTTCTCACCCTTTAGCCCGTTCCATGAAAGCGGCAGTGAGCTATGCCCCTCTTACTCCAGTCTCCTTTGAGCCTTCGCCCGGTGAATACAATGAGGAGACGATGGAAAGTCTGTCGCGCCACTGCGAACTTTTTTCTCTCCGGGATGTTTTGGAGGCGGTCTCTCAGACCCCTCCGGGCGACTTGGGAATGGCGGTCTCTTATTTAGAAAGTGCGGGGGCAACCCTTTCCCCTACCATGAGAGAGTTTGCGTTTTCCGGATCCGGCTCACCGGGGTGGAACGCCAGCGAAGCCGTTCTGTTAGCGGCTACAATGACCAACATCGGACTTTGGGGGAAAGAAGGGACCCCTTCCAACAGTGTTCCCTCTCTTTCTACTGCGGTGCGACCGGTGCTCTCCTCCCCCCCTTTATCCAAGACAGTCCCACCCACTGGCGTGGGAGACTCTGTCGACCTTTTGGAGCAAAAGGTGTGCCGACCGTGCTTTGCTGCCGCTTCTCTGGGAAGCTTTACTGGCTCCGCCACGACACTACCTTTGACCAGGGACCACAAGAAAGAGATTGTCTTCACATCGGAGTGTGAAGGAACCCCGCTGGTTTGTTATTGCATGAATGACGAACTGGACAATGCTTCTTTCCTTGCGGAATGGGCGGCAAAAGTTGGCCACTACCTCGCTCCCACGTCGGAGACTGAGATTGTCACTTGAGCGCAAATAATTCGAACGCTTTTAGTATCAATTTTCGCTTCCCCCCACTTTCTTTTTTCATATTGTTTTTTTTTTTTTTGGTTATTATATATTCATCACCACTTTTTCATTTGTTTTTTTTTTTTTTTTGCTTTTTTCGTTTCATTCACCAACACCACAATTCGCAATTCGTATTCAAAAAAAAAAAAAGAAAATGACCAACACGGTCCACATCAGACTTTTTTTGTCTTTCATAAGAAAAGCTCTGTCCCTGCTTTACTCAACTTTTACTTTTTTATTTTTTTGGAATGATCCTTTCGGCATTTAATACCCACTCACTCCTTTTATTTTCTCTTTAATTTCTATATTCCAGCAGTTCAAAATAGAGTTTATTTTTGTTTTCCCCCTTTACCATTTTTGTTAAACATTATGAGTAACTCGGAAAACCCTGACCCAGAGGAACAGAAGAAACAATTGGATATTCTTTTCCAGCAGGCCGCAAACCAAAATACCTCTTCCACCGACAATGAAGAACAATTAAATGCCTTTTACGGCCGTTCGCGCCGCTTGGGCCATACTGCCGCCCCAAGCCCTTTCATTGCGTCTGCCGTGAGACAAGTTAAAAAAGTGACCCTTTCTGTGTATTCCAATGGGTACGTGTTGGACGACGGCCCTTTACTTCCGCTCTCTACACCAGAGTCAAAACAGTTTTTTAAGGAAATGGAAAGTGGACACGTTCCGTCTTCATTAGCTGCAAAATACCCCAACTGCGATGTTGACTTGGAACTGAATGACTTTCAGTTTCAAGCATACAAACCTCCCTCCTACACCGCCTTTCAAGGGGAGGGTCGGCGTCTGGAAGAGGGGACGGCGGCGCCCCCTGCGGTACCCACCGCGCCTACGGGTGGTGTTTTGACAGTGGATGAAGGGGCCAGTGATATCACAGTGATTCGTCTGGTCAAACTGGACGGTAGCACTAAAGAATTTAAAGTAAATGCCACCAAACATTGCGTTCGTGATTTATACGCACTGGCTTATAACGAAGAGTCCGCCTCCTCCGGCCTCACATTAGTGGTGCGAAGCGTTCCGCCATACACCTTAACGGAGGACAAAATGAATGAAACCGTGGAGAGTGCGAAATTACAAAGAGCCGTTATTTCCATTAGGAAGTAAAATGAAATCTCAAAGGTCTACCTTTCACACACAAATATTCGTGCCTACCAAAGCTTTATTTGTTATTGCTAGCATCCCATCCTTTTATTTTTTAAGGGTTTCTCCAGCGACCCTTTCATTTTTTTACATTTTATGTTGTTTTGACTGTATATTTCTTTTTTTTCTTTTTCCACTTTGCCCCACTTCCTTTTTTTTTGCCACTTAAAGGGCCCTCTTCTCTCCAATGACGACACGGATCGGTCCGGCGTTGCAATCCGGTAATTGGTCCCACTTTCGTCAACGCTCTCATATTGTGGTAGATACGAAGCAACGGGATGTGTTTAGGGATTCCATTATACCTACTAGACATTTTCAAAAAAGTCTACCGAGACTTCCAATTCCCACCCTTTCTCACACAACAGAAAAGTATCTGGAGGCTGTCAAGCCAATTCTTTCTCCCCAATCATACGTAAAGACAGAAAAACTGTTTCAAACGTTTATTGGTGGCGAGGGCTTGAGGGTTAATGAAGAACTCGTTAGTACAGATCGTGCCAATCTTCATACATCTTTTATTTCGTCGGATTGGTTCGAAAAATCTCTAAAGTCACGTAGCCCGATTCCGTTGCATCAATACACTAATGTTATTGTCCGGAACGATGAGGGGAAGGACGATATGTTGCTCCGTGCCGCGCATTGGTGCTACGCCTCCGTAGTGTACTATAAAAAGTACCTAGACGATGTCCTTCGGCCTTGTATGGAGGAAAAAACGGCACAAGGGTACTGGAGGTCTGAATGGTTTGAAAAAACAGTTTCGCTGTGTCCAGAGTACTTTAGTGCAACGATGGCCTCTTCTGGGTCCAACAAAAATCTGCTTCCTTTGGATATTTCACAGGGCGATAACCTTTTTAACTCGACGAGAGTTCCCGGAATTCTTCAAGATGAAATCCGAGCGGTGGGCTTCATGCCGCACATTGTTGTTCAGTATAAGGGGAGGCAATTTTCCATTGCGGTGGCAGACGCGGAAAAGAACCCATTACCAGTAGCTGACATTTACGCAAGTTTGAGCGCCATTACAAAGACGAGCGTCGCTATTATCAATGATGACGACGTGTCCGCGTTGACTTCACTTCCGCGAAACGAGTGGAATGCCCTTCGCACCACCCTCCTCCGAGACCCGGTGAATCAAAGTAGCTTGGAAGAAGTAGAAACCTCCATGTTTATTCTCAATTTGGATCACGATTTGGAAGTGGATTTTTTCAGTGCTGCTGGTGTCATTCAAACCGCATTCGCGGCCCGTGACACGAACCGTTGGTGGGATAAAAGTCTCTCCGTCAATGTATCGCGACGGGGTTTGATCGTAGTTGGGTATGAAAACAGCTGGGGGGATGGGACCATAGTGCGGCATTATATTGAACTTGTTTCTCAGTACACGGCTTCGATGGGCAGTCACCACTTACAGCAGACGCGTTCAGGTGAAGCTGTCCGCTGCTTAAAGTGGAATCTCAACCATGATTTACTAGGTGCCATCAAGGCCGCGCGACGACGACTGTCGAGTGATATTGAAAAATTAGATTTGTGCACGGATTTGATAACTTGCCCGTTCTCCTTCACCAAGGTTGCCCCCATCGACGCTCTGGTGCAGACCGCCCTTCAACTAGCCTGGTGGCAAAGCCATGGAAGTTTTGTAAATACCACTTCAAGAATAGACTTGTCTCATTTTTTGAGGGGACGGTGTGGATTTTTACGACCTCTTTCAAAGGAATGTGAGGCTTTAGTGATTACAATGTCGAGAAGCAACTCATCGGACTCCTCCGAGGCCCGATCATTGTTTGAAAAGTGTATCACCGCCTACACTCAACAGGAAGAGGCGGTGAAAAGTGGAATGGGGGCTGACGCTCACTTGTTTGGTTTATCCAACACGTACAAGCGTATGACCGGGAAAGTTGCCCCACTGTTTCTGGATACCTCCTACCACACCTTTACTGAGCCCGTGTTGGACACGGAGCCAGCTCTACAGGACAGCCCGTCTCTTCTGACCGGCTTCTCCCCTACTCAGTCCGGCTACGGGGTGAAATTTTCTCTCTTGGATGATGTGTCATTAGTAATTTCAGTGAGCAGTTGGAGAACGATTTACGGACCGAACCGTTCCTCAAAGGAGTTCTGTGAAGCGTTCAAGGCGGCATTGAGTCAGATTCTCGCGTTCCACCACAGCCCCTAAGATAATCATGCAGTACGACGTATATTGATTTTTTTTTTTTTAATTGGTATTTGTGTTCTGCGACTAACACCGTTTTCTGCTGTTTTACTGTCTCTATTAACTTGTTTTTTCTCCTTCCTTTGCATTTTTTTTTTCTTTACTTGGTTCACCTCTCAACCTTCTTTTTCTTTCAACATTATTTAGTATTCTTTTTTTAATCACACACTTTTTTTCCCCCCTTGACATTTCCTGTGTTGGCAATGCCCCCTAAAAAGGTAAAAGCAACCCCTAAGGCCTCAGAAGAGCAGAGTAAGCCCGTGAAGTACGACACTCCCAGTACTGTGGTGTTCCAAGAACTCCGGGATATCCTCACCCAAGACCCCTCCAAGCTGAATGATTGCGTTCCTAAAGTGCTTCAACTAATTCACTCCGCCGAAAGTCTGGAGACGGAGCTGTTCCACCGCATTCGATTTTTGGAGCTGGTGTCTCAGTGCATTCCCCACTTACGGGACAACTCTTTTAAGTTCAAGGATTTTATTCAAACTTTAGTTAATATTGTTTCCGGTGAGGACAACACCCCCCAACTGCTCTCCGCTGCGTTGAATTGCTTCAGTGTCTTTGGTCCCCTCTCGATTATCGAGGAACAGGACTACCTGGCCCGTGAGGCCTCCGACGTGCTGATGCAAGTTCTGTTGGATGAGGAGGCGTTTGAGGAATCGGTGCGCCGGACGGCGAGGGAGGTGCTGGACGGGTTGACCAAAACGGCCATCTACCCCATCATTGTGAAGCTCTTTTCTTGGCTGGCGGATAAGAGAGAGTCCGATGAGGCAACCCAGATTGATAAGGAGAGACAAATGGCGGTCTCTCGTATCAGCAAGCTGACCGGAAGTGCTGCCCTTCGCTCCCTGTGGACCGAAGACGTGCAAAACAAAACGGTGACGATTCTGCTCGCCGCCGTGATGCCCAGTCTGGACTCAAACGAGTTTTTCCATGTTGTCAAGTCTCTGTCTGTTCTGCCTATTGTGAAGGAAAAGAACGGAGTGCCTCTTCTGGAGGCCTTCTTCAAGAAGGGAAACCTGAAAACGGAACGGGATTTAGAGGCGGTTTCCATCATTGGGCGTTTTCTTTCCGAGGGCGCGCAATACGATTTTGTCCCCGCTCTGAAGGCGGATAATTTGCTGAATTCGAACATAGATTTCTCCTCTGAGAGCGGACTTCACCACTCTCGCGTTATTTTGCTGGCGTGCCGAACGGCCACAGCGGAGAACTGCGACCCACTCTTTGACTATGTGTTTCAGCAACTCAAGATATCCACCAGTGCGCCCGAGTTACCCGCCTATCTTTCCACGCTAGAGGCCCTCCTGTTGGCTAGTGTGTCTATAGCGCATAAAAAGACCACCGAGGCACTCCAGCAACTGGAGGATGAGACATTGCAGGCACAGTTGAAGTCTGTCCTTTCGCAAACCGAGACGCTGCAGCCGGAGGTGGTTTTCGCCGTGAAGAAGTTGATGCAAAACCAAAAGGCAAGCGGGCACGAGGCTGAGATTCTAGCGTGCATTGAGAATATCAAAGTGGTTACCGGCGCCTTTACCACCAAGCACTTGCCCATGGTGAACTTGAGGGAGAGCTGGTCCGGGCGTCATGCATTGCCAAAGTTGAAGAAGTCCGCCCTTCCTCGTGTGGGCGCTCTACCAAAGAAGCGAAGCAACAGCTCCAGAGGTGACAACCGTCACTCACGGTCCAGCAGTGGACACAAACGGTTCCGTTCCGAGGGCAGACGCAGGTGGTAAAAGGAATCTGAGCTTCTCACCTGTCGACTGCAATGGTCGGCTGTAGGAGTACTACTACTAAAGTAATAAACAATTCAAAGAAGAAATGCAAATTTTACATCTTTTTGTTTTAGCTTTTAGAGAAAACAAAGAACATTAACAATAATAATGATAAGATAGAGCAGCCGATGAACGTAAATATATAGCATTTAGAGTTGTAAAAAAAAAAAAAAAAGGATAAATAAATAAGTTGTAGCTATTTTTACATTTGTTCGTTAAAGTGTAACGTAGCATTCCTTCATTCCATTCCTTTTTACATATTTTCAGGTTTTTATCATTATTTTTTTATTTGTTCCGTGTAGACTCCTTTTCTTATTGACCTTGGAAATCTTTCTCTCCCTTTTTGTATTTTTTTTTGTTTGTTTGTTTGTGTGTGTGTGTGTTAAAAAAGTGTACATTAGATGGATTCAGCGCATGTTAATGGTAACGGGGAAAAGGAAGGGTTCCTATACACAGCGGGCCCGGCTTTGCTAAGTGGTGCCGCTCAAGCGATTTTGTTCAACCCTATAGATCGGGCCCTCTACGTTCGAGTGAAATTCAGACGGGAGAAATTTCTCGACCCACGTAATTTTGAACGCCCGTTTCAAGGCTTTTTGAATGCAGCCGTTTATCGAACTCTAGTTGGAGCTTCCTACATGTTCTGGCAAGATAGCGCCCGACTTTATATCCAGACCTGTTTTCCTGCCTCTTGTCAAGCTGAAACCAACCCACAACTGAATTCTATGCTGATTGGTCTTTTGGCGGGGTCGGTGAATGGGTTCGCGCTCAACACTCTACAGGCGGTGAAGTTTAGAATGTGGAATAGTGACGCGAGAGGCGTCACTTTCTTGCAGACGGCGAGGGTTATGTACAAGGAAGCGGGGGTTCCCATATTTTTTAGGGGTTGCATTACCACCATGGTTCGGGATAGTGTGTTCGGTATTGTGTACGAGTCTATTCGTCGCAACGCCGCGTGGAGGGATTTTTTTAATGATTATGGCATTTGGCTTCTTGGTTTTGTTTCTTCCGTTAAACGTAAAGACGAGGGCCATTGTGAGTCCTGCATCTTTGTCAGTAACATGATCGCCGCCGTCGTGGCCTCCACTCTTAGTTCACCCTTTAACTACGTAAGGTCCATCGTGTACGGCACCCCACCGGGCTCTATTCCACTGGACTATATGACGTTATTAAGGTCCTTTTACACACAATATTTTTACATTTATCGAAATGGCAAAACGTTTTCTGACACACTGCACGTACCAGAACTGGCAGCGGCCGAGTACAAGATGCCGACGGGATATTTTAGCGGGGCCTCCAAGTATGTGTCGCAGTCGAGCGCGGCACTCTGGTTCAAGGCTCTTGGAGACAAATATCACCACCACCCCATTATTTCTTGGAGGTGGGCGAATAGCCGTTTAAATATAGGCTGGGGTTCTCTGCGTGTGGGGGTGGGCATGGCGATGGGACAGAGTCTATTCCACCTTAGTCAGGATTTTATCCGTGGAGTCCATCATTGAGCGGGTTATCTATACGTTCCAGTATAGTGTTGGTTGGCACATTTTCTCTTACATTTTCTGCCAATTTTTTTTTTTTTTTTATGTTCTGTATGCCCTCTCTTCCCCTGTTGTGTTTGTTTGCTATATATTTTCTTTTTTTTTTCGCGTTTTGCGTGTAGTCTCGCTGCTTTAGGACAATACGTTATATGACTCGTGTGATTCGCCGGTTGGCGTTTTGTGTTCCATTGACGGCGAGATGTCTCAGCGGAAAAAATACAATCGCTATTATGGAAGAAGCAGTGATGAGCATACTGAAAGAAAAGTGTTCTTTACCTGTAGCCCTATTTAGTAAGTACTTGGACGAATCAACGCTGGAGTATGTAAGCGAAACTTACCCTGGCGGGATAGCGGAGATGCTTCATAATCATGACTCTGTGCGTTTGCTCTCGTTTAAGGGACGAATTTTGGTTGCAGTAGAAAACGGTAAGCTAGAAAACGTAAAGGAGGAAGATCGAGATTTGGTGGCCGCTGTTCTAGGACTTTTTTCGATTCATGCTCACTTTCCGAAACGATCTTTTCTAAAAGGGGCATCTCCCAATGTCCGGGAAATTTATGGGGTACTACGCTCTGGAGTGACGGCGTCTTCGAGTGAAGTCTCGATGGAGCAACTGCTGCAAGTTTTGGGTAGATATAGGGATCTCTTTAGTTCGACTATCAAGCGCTTACCGGAGGACGGGTCTCCTCCCCCACAAGCACCCATTTACTTTAGCGAAACGGAACTACTCTCCCTCGTACCGACTTCCTTTTACGTTTTAAAGTCGCAGCTGTTCCCCTATCTTCCCGAGCGGTGCCGCATTGTAACAAAGGAAAACGCGACGCCAGGGAATGGTGGAATTTTGGTGGACGAAAGGATGTTTGGTGGCGGATCAGACGTCTTTATTCGTCTTGTTTGCTCCAATTCTTTTGTTGGGGACTCCCACACACTCCCCACAGCGGACTGTGAAGTCGAACAGATGTCGGTTCGCGTCAAAATTGGGAACCGTATTCTGGGGGAAATCGACCACTTTCTCTTGGCTGACCCTCTCCATAAACTATTTTTTTCCCGTGAACGCCCTGTGACCGATGTGATTGCCCTCCTTAGTGACGAACTCGTCGCTGAGATGCGTAGTGCACTGGGCTCTACGGAAGACACGTCACTGCTTTTGTTTTTTGATCGTCTCCGACATTATTTCAAAGTGAACCTCGCCGAGGGGACGTTGACACTGTGGCAAACTTGTCCCGAGGTGCTAAAGCCGAGCAGCCTCACTATGGAAACCTCTCCTCTGCCTCGCCTGGTCTGGTTTGTCACCTCCCAGCTCCAGACGGAACCAAAGTCCCTGGATTCTTTGTTGAGGTCTCTTGATGGAACCCCCTTTATAGAACAGGTGTCACTGACCTATCCCGGAAGCACTACCCCATCCCTGACACCCGAGGAGGCGCTTCTTTTGTTTCTGGAATCACACAATTTGTATTTTATTATATCTGATGAGAAAGTCTACACCCCACATTTGTTTCACCGACTTCGCCAAGGACAGTCAACCAACCCCCCGTCGCGCCCGTTAAATCCTGCTGGTCGCGGCATTTCCTCTGACCTTTCTCTCCTGTTGGGGGCGCTGCCAGAAGGCCAGCCCGTTTTGTTTCCCTTTTCCTTTCTGCCTCCCATGTACCCCTATCCTAGACTTTCCAAAGTGTTATCCGTTCCCAATTTAACTCGCGAGATTTCCGCCGACGTCAATTTTAGGAAGAAAATGGAAGTTATAGATTGTTTTGCGGGTGAAAAGGTGGCCCTGCGGCGGAAAGAGGGCCCGCCTCTCTCGAGCGAGGTGGCGTTTCCTTCCTTGAATACGTTGAGTGATGTTTTGCGGTTCATGTTGCTCCTCTCGATAGGAGGGGAAATGGAAGTAAACCTTCAGCGAAAGTTATCGGCAGAGGGGAAGGCCATAGTGAAACGATTTGGTTCTCTCGGGAATATAGCAGAACAAATCCCCCAGTGGTTTAGTGTTCATCGACAGCCCATATCGGGGAGTGTTATTATTACCTCTCTACAGGAGCCTTCACCACCTGTTCCTCCGATAAAAAGACAACCGAGGTTTGTGGTAAACGGTAACTGGAGGGAGCGACACTTGTAACGGAGTGCGTGCTGACAGCTGGCGTATTTAGGCGCTTTTTTTTTTTTTTATTATTTTTTTTTTATTGTCGGTCGTTTACTTTTATTTGTTGATATTGTTGTAGTAATTTTTTCCCTCCCCCCCTTTCCTTTTCCGACAGCCTACTCACCATGCGAAAAGGTGCCTTTTATATGGGGCAGTGCTTCACTCGACGCCACCTCAATGCGGTTCGCAGTCCCTTGGTCACCGGTTTTATTCGTCCTGATGCGTCTCTCCTGAACCGACAGGGTTTAGCGTCTATGGTCTCCCGGTCCGCCTTCGGGGTTTCCTGCCTGACCACTGGCTCGGCGGTGGACACTCCTCTTTCGCAGATTGTCGCCACCCTCATTACGGAAGGTCTGCCTCCCTCCACCATCGCAAGCATCATATGCCTTCAAAATATCTCAACCTGTGTTTTTGCATGCGAAAAAGTATTTATAGGATCTCTATGGCTAACTAACGCCCCTTGAGGTGTAGAAATTTTCACATTTATATTAAAGTGATTATCATTTTACGATATTTTAGGAAAAGTATAACATTAATCATTTCACCAAGTTTTAGCCAGTCTTTATTTGGTGCTAAAATTTTTTTTTTTTGTTTTGAACGTATTGTTGTTTGTGATGGGTTAAATTCCCTTCTCTATATTCGAGAAATTGCTTATACCGAATTATGAATTACAACTTCTCCCTTCTTTCCCCATAAATTTCCGGTTTTCCATGCATTTTGTATTATCTTCACAAGAACAATATTAGAAACAAATTACTGTGTAGAAACGATGAATCTGAATGTGAAGCAGGAGTCTTACCGCATTGAGACCGTGATGAGTAATCTACGAAATGAGTGCTTTAATTTGTGCTGCAAAGACCTTAAAACCAATGAGCTGAGTAAAGAAGAGGTTAGTTGCATTGACAAGTGCTCTTGGAGGTATCTAAAAACTCAAAAGATTATTTCAAACGCTCTGGAAAGAAGTGAAAAGAGCGGGAAAAGGATTTAAAGTTTGATTACAGTAATAATAATAAAAAGAGTTAATAAGAAATATATAATAATACTATATATACTAAATAAGCACTGAAGAATTCGCCGTTTAAGATTATGGGATTTTCTAGGCAAGGAAAGAAGAGTGCCGCAGATTCTAGCTTAAACGCTTCTGTTTAATTATTTTAGAATGGCGCATTTTTTCCGTGTTGGATTTCCATTTATGCCTTTTATATACACACATCTTTTTGTTAAAACGAAAAAAAAAAAAAGAAAATCTGCTTACCCCGTATTATATCTGTTTTTCTTTCGTGATCATCAGATCCCTCCCCATCACTGCCCCCCTTGTATTTAAATCACATCCTCCCTCCCAATCCAATAATGCCTTTAATCAATGACTTTTCTCACTTAAAGTAGTATAATCATTCAAGTTTTTTTTTCCTTTTCCTTTTAACAAAATATAAACTAATAAAAATGTCACCACGGTTACTTAAACTTCTAACGATTGCCTCACTTTTGATGCTGTTGGTGGTGCTCTCCGTGTTCGCCAGTGAAGAAGACATGGAGGACGACACTGATGAGGATGTGGAAAAAAATGTGGATGAGGGTCCCAGTTATTACTGTCAGGCCTTTTTCCCTAACCAAACGAACCCTGTCCTGCCCACTGGGAGCCTGACACAGTCGCTCATCGGCTACCAAAACAACGACAAATCTGTCACCCAGGCTGTGGTGTTGGTTGCCGCCTACCTCCAACCCAAGGGAACCTATTCCACCGTCCTCCAGAATTTTTCTGTGGTCCGTCAAGCCCGCACAGTTCGCCCCAAAGAAAGTGTCAGTTTTGAGTATTCCTTTACCCCCGATGTTTACTTTGAGCCCGGCGACTATAATCTCGTAATTGGCCTCTATGTACAGGATATGTCTACTAACTCTACTACTTTTGTGGTAGGCTACAACAGCACGGTAGCTTTGCGAGAGCCCCTGGGGACGGACCCTAGAACGATTCTAACCTACTTGACTCTCATTGGCTTAATAGCTGCGGCCGTGTTTTTCTTACGGCAAAAATTTGCGGCGGCAAAGCCCGTTCAACCGAAGCTCTACCCTAAAGCTGAAAAGTCGGAGAAAGATACGCCGTACGACCCGGATTACATCAGCAAGGAGCACCTTCGCTACCGTATGGAGCTTGACAAAAGAAAACAGTCTTCTTCCCCGAAGGGTCGCCAGTAATCCCTTCCGTTAATTTCCTCGGTTTATTTGTGCTCTGATTTTTTTAAAAACCAGGTTTCTAAAGTTCTAACCAACTACTTTAGAATTGAATTAAGGACGGAAACTAAATAAAAGTATAAACGGTAAAAAATGAAAAAAAAAATATATATATAATAAATAAAACAAAAATATGAAATATTAAAAAAAAAAAATGACAATCACCCTTATTAAGTTTGATGTGGGAATAATAATAATAATAATAAGGGTTCTGCTACCACCCTTTTCCCCTCTTTCGTGTCTTTGTGTGTGCGTGTTTGAGTTTTCAACAGAAAGATCAATTGACCTATTCCCCCCGCCTTTTCTTTTTCTGTTTTTACGAAAAGCACAGGAAAACGGTTAGCATACTCTAGATTTCCTCTCTCTCTTTTTTTTTTTTTTAGAAAAAAAAACGTGGCTCCACTGCCGTTGGCTTTTATTCATTAGGACAAAACACCGTTACTTTATGGACCCACAGAGCGGCAGCTCTGGATATGATCGTTACGTTATTTCGAAAGAAAATTTCAGTCACTCGCTACATCTTTTTGTAAAGGATGTGGAGGCTGGGGAGGGACCATCTGTGTTGAAATCAGCCGCTTTCTTAATGGACACGGCTATAAGCGGCTTCTACAGTTTTGATCCACTGATTTCTGACGGGGAACACAGTGCTGAATTCCAACCGTACTGCGGCCTCTGTGCTCACATCATCAGAGGGCTGCTCTCTGTGGCTCTTCCAACGGCACTGGCGTTTTGTGAAAAGCTCCAAAACTCGTCGGGTAGCGGTGTGACCACTACAGAGATCACAACAACGCTAGCAAACTTACTGTTTTTATCTCAAACCTGCTGCAATTCATTTGAACTCCTTCTTCGTGATTTAGTCCTTCGTCACGTGGACCCAGGTCGGCCTCCTGCTCCCAAAGCGGCCGCTCTCGTAAAGGTTTTAAGTTCCCACTCCAAAAACATTGTCATGCTGCGTCACCAATCCAATGCCGTGCTGAAGAACTATTTTCAATATTTGCTGTTTAACGCTCAGGACCAACTTTTGGATTCCCGGAGAGTGAGTATTTGTGGTATTCCCCAGTTTTTTTCGGTGTCAACGAAGCGCCACTACCTGTCACAGTACGACTGTTGGCTGTGGGTCTTTATAGGTGTCGCGCTCTTTTCCTTCTCCAACGGATGGGATGCCGTCTGCACCCCCCACGCTTTCCCCGAGTTTACTATGCCTCTCAACGCATCCGAAGAGTCGCACAACTGTTCTTCCATGTCGAAAAAATGGTTGAGACGGCATTCCAGCATTCACAAGGAGGAGAGCGGGGACCTCGTGGGCATTTTGCGGGAAATATCAAGACAAAAGGGTGGAATGATTTTTTTGCTGAACAATCTTCACGTGATTCTCGATACTTTTGATTTTGCCCTCAAGCAAATTCTACAAGGGTGTGAGACGTATTCTTCCATACTTACCCCTTGGATGTTACGACACTTTGCTTTCCCTGTGGTTAACGATGTAGCGATGGAACCACCGGAAAGAAATATGTCGTTACTCGCCCGTCGTCTCCTCGATACCGTTCACGAGGTTACCGTTAGCTTTGCCAGCTCCATTGCCGGGTCGCCTAAAACAATTTTACATTTATTAGCCCTATTATCCTCTATTAGTGTGTCCTCCGCCGTGGACCAGCTGGCATCTCACACCACTTCTCAATACCACTGCTTCATGGATCATTCTGCCGTCATTCAACTGTTCTCGGATGTGGGGGACTCGTTGCTGGAGATGTTGATGCGGTTTCACCACGTGACCCCGTGTCCCTCAAATATTTGTCATTATTTGTGTCAACTGGCTGTTTGGTTGATTCTTATAGACTCTATTCATCACCGGAAATTAAGTGGCACGGCGGGAGAAGTAAATAGATCAAAGAGTCAAAGGAAACGGTGGTCTACCTGGATTCACGCGGCGCTGTTCATGTGCTTTAAGTGCTCGAGTAGCGCCGTCCACAGTTCCCATCACACCGTGGGTGAAGAAATGTTTCTATTTTTAACGTGCTCTACTTTTGAAGACATATTCTCCTTGTTGATCTGCATGTCTGCGTGGTCCTCAAAGGGGGACCCAAACGGTCTCCTAATTCCGTTTATTTTTGACCATTTTCGTTCCGTTTTTACCCGACTGTTGGATGAACAAAAGAGCGAGGCGATGGACGATGGAGAACCCACTAAAGACTTGTCAGTGGAAAGTGCGCTTAGCACTATTATTCAAGTGTTGTCGTATTTTGTCTCCGTTTCTGCCCCCGGAGGCATTCAGCACCAGTACAGTTGGCTTCTTTCCTTGAGCTATTTAAGAATCCGCGATTGTCTTGTGAAACTAACTGGCGATGTTTCCCGAGAAGCTCCTGGTGGAGATTATATGGTTTCTGGACATGCACATAGCTCTCCGTTTTTTGTTGATTCGGATACTTTATTCTCCGACTTATGCTCGGAAGGGGCGTTTACTTCTCAAAGGTTTTCTCAGTCAACGGCTCCTGTTTCACACCGATTTATTTTTTCGTCCGTACGGTTTGCTACATTAGCTGTACAGTGGGCCTCGCGGGATAGAAGTATGACGTCCAACGCGACGAATTACATTGACGCCTACAAAAGTTTTTTAGTGCTGAATAATAACGTAAGCCTTCGTACGTTTTCCCATTGCATGGAGCATCTTATTCGGGTTCATCGAGACGCGCACGTGGATGCCAAAAGGGAAAAGGAAATACTGCTAAACGAATTTGATGAACTGGAAGCTAATTGTTTTTTGTTGAAACTCCGCTTATTTGTTATATAACATGATTTTTGGTGATGAGGGGGATTTAAGATGAAGATTTATTGGTGCATGTTGTCCACTATACTTTATAGTGATCTACGTACATTTGTATAAGAATGATGTGGTAATTATTATTTTAAACCTTTCTTCCTTTCTCCCTCTCCACTCCCCCCTTTCCCTTTGTTCATTATTATTATTATTATTATTATTATTATTTATTTATTTCACTAAGCTGTCCGTCAAAATGATGTCCCAACTCACTGACGAGCCGCTACCGTCGTGTTACGACACGGTTGTAGTGGACGAGAAAGCTGTCCCAGACGAGAAAATTGTCCCTGACGGAGAATTGGTGCCTAATGAAGAAGAAATCTTTTCAGAGAGTCAATCACCTTTTAAGCTAATCCCACGTGGCGGATTTCTTTCCGGCGTGTTTAATCTCGCCGGCAGCAGCGTTGGAGCGGGCATTCTGGCGCTACCCTACGCGTTTTCACTTTCTGGGATTCTGGTGAGTACGTTTTACCTTGCTATTATTTTTGTACTGACGGTTTTCTCATTGCGGTTGATGGGCCTAACGGCGGTGAAAACTGGTTCAAAAAGTTACGAGAGTATGTCTCTGCGACTCTTTGGAAAAGGTGGGGATGTTTTTACGGCGGTCATCATGTTTATTAAATGCTTTGGCGGCTGCGTGGCCTACGTGATATGCGTTAGTGACGTGTGGGGCGCTTTTTTGAGAAAAGAGGTGGTTGGGGATTACTATGGATCACAGGGCTTTAACCGACTCATGACCACTATATCGTTTGTGGTGCTGATGCTTCCCCTCTCCCTCCCAAAGCACATCAATTCCCTGAGATATGTCTCTCTCATTGGCGTCTCCTTCATCCTTTTTTTTGTACTGGGGGTCATTTTTCATGCTTGTGTCGCTGTGCTTCAGAGTGACTTTGATAACGGCGGCCTAGTGATGTTTCAGTCCGGTCGAGTCGCGCTGCGTGGTCTGGGACTGTTTATGTTTGCGTACTTGTGTCAGAGCAACATGTTTGAGGTGTGGAATGAGATGAAACCGTCTCCTAGCGTGCAGCGCCTACAACAGGAGTGTTTTGCTGGAATGCTCATTTGTACCATATTGTATTGGCTGTCGGGGTTCTTTGGCTACCTCGAATTTGGAAACTCAGTCAAGCCCTCCATCCTTCTCATGTACACCCCTGCTAAAAATTTGTACTTTGCAATCGCCTACTGCGGTATCGTAGTAAAGCTCTGTGTTGCATTTGCCTTGCACATTCTCCCCTGCCGAGACGCACTTTACCACCTATTGGACTGGGACCTACACGCCATCTCGTGGAGACGGAACGCAATATTTTGCTCTTCCCTAAGTCTACTCTCACTACTGTTTGGGCTCTTTGTTCCCGATATCAACGTCGTTTTTGGTCTTTTGGGAGCTTTCGTGGGGGGTCTCATCGGATTTATTTTACCGGCGTTGCTGTTCATGTACAGTGGTGGTTTCACGTTGGAACGTGTGGGTGTGTACGATTTTTACGGTACTTACTTTCTACTTCTTACGGGAGTAGTAGTGGTTTGCTTCGGCACTACAGTGACAATATACAATATGTTTTGATGCTATCGAACTCTTTTTTTCTTTTTTTTTCTTTTTTACTTTAATTATTATCATTCCACTCGTTTTTCTTCAAGTTCACTAAAATGCTGAACGTAATTCGAAAAAAAAAGAAAAAGAAAAAGTGTCTTTACCAAGTACAGGTATTATTATTATTACCCTCTGTATTTTTGGTCTTTTTTTTTCTATAATATTTCCGTTTGCTGTTAACCTTTTTTCCCCCTCCTCTTTTTCTTTCTATTCTGTTTTATTTGCTTTGTTTAAATCTCACCCTCATATAAACAGTTGAAATTAGAGTAGCGTTCAAAAGCTTACCAATGGCCCCACCCCGTGGCAAAAAGGAAAAATTCCCGGCAAAAGGCAAACAGCAGTTTAATAAAAATAAATCTAGAAAGGATATTAAGACAGATCCCCGAAAAAAGAAAGCGCCCCTTCACAATAAAAAACAGGTGAAACCCTATTCCAAGCCCGCTTCTAAATTTGGTAAACAAAAAAATGAGACAGCCAAGCCTACAAAGAAGAGCTTTCGCACAAATGATATTGACATTCACGCCGCCGCCAAAATTTCTGCCGAAATAAAGGCAGAGATTAACCGCTTCAAGGAAAAGCAAGGCAAAATTACACTTTTTGATGCCCAATTGAACCACCTCTTCTCCCTGGTGACGCCTTCCTTTTTGAGCCAGCATATGCCATCGGAGGTGGCTGAGTTTAAAAGTTACCTCTGTCGATTCCAACGGAAGCAAGAAAACCAAGTGATTGCCTTTATGAATTGGCTTGAGTGGGCATCTTACGAAGCCCGTGGAAAGTCTTCCTCCACGGAGACGGGTGGCACTATGAAGGAGTCCACAGAGGCCAAGACGGCCACTCAACTGGCCTTGGCGAAAAAAGTGGCGGAGCGCACCCATGTAACCGCGTTGCTAAATATGTGTCTGCGTCATAATTACGCCAAGAGAAAGCAAGGGATTCAAACCTTTGTCAATTATCTGAACAAGTACATTGGAGATGGTGTAGATGTCACCTCCCTAGAGGCGTTTAAGGCCACCGCTCACCATTCTGTGCTATACGCGGTTACCCGCCTAATTTTGGGAATGGCGGTTGATGATGGGTCTCACATTATTATGTTTTGTGATGCCCTTCACACCGTTCTCCAAAACACCAGTATTACCCCCTCTTTAATTCTTTCATTGGTGGATGAGGAACTCTCTCTCAGTGCCCGCATGAAGGCAGTGAAGGCCCGGCTCAATCTGAAGAGTGGTGCCATTACCCCCGAAGAAATGGATGACATAATCGACCCAGAGGATATTAACGACCCCACCAGGGGAGAGAGAAATCAAAGACTTACGGCGGCGTTATTCACCATGGGGGCGCTGGTATATTCGTCCAAGGCGATGTCGGTGGAGGAGGCGGTTAAAGCCTCTTGCATTCTTTCCTTCTGTTACGTTGAACAAAAAGCCACTCGTGTGATGTCCGCCAATGTTTTGTTCAAGCTGTGGGAACGTTTTCCGTCACTTCTTAAAGCGGAGGAGTCGATGGAGTGGTGTACTTTTGCCTTCTTCTACTATCCCAAACTGGAGTACTACCGCCCCGAGGCGGTCCAATGCTTACTGCGGTTTATGGGGAGCCCCACCTCTGTCAAACACTTACCACCGACCGTGATGGAGTCCCTCTTGCTCGACCCGTTAAAACCATCCGTCTTGGAACAGTTAGCGAATGCCCTTTTTCGAAACGAACAGGTGACACTGGTCCATCCGATGCAACACCCTGTCTGGGAGGATATCTTTCAGATCATTCTGAAAAGGTGTGCTTGTGGTGAGTCTCTCCAGGAGCATTTGTCCACCTTTATTCATACCGTCATCGTTCCCTACCGCCGCGGTAGTGCGGATATTCCTAGGCGAGCCCTTTTCCAGGAATTGGTCACCAGATTGGGCCAAATTGCCGTTCAGAGTTCCGACCATGAAGAGCGTTCCCAAGTCATTCAAATGGCCTCTCAAGCGGTCGGCTTCGGTAAACGGATAACAGCAAAACCAAGTCTTTTGGCGGACCTCAAACGGCTGCCGGTCGCTGCCCTCGAAGAAAAGGCCAACGATTTGATGGCGCAGTATAAGACCACAAAAGACACTGACGGCGCTTCCCACAGTAATCGAAATTGGATTCTAAGTGAGTTACGCAACGTTCTTCTGGTTCCACTTCGGGAAGGGGTGGAGTGCTCCTATGTGAACAACAGCGCCTGGTTCTTTTTCAAGTATGGATTTTTTCCACCCCAAAAGTCCAAAGATCAAAAGATGCAGAACCGGTGTATCTTTTTGTTTTCTGAACTGTTCTCTTTTACCCTTCGAGGGGATTTGGTACGGCCACGGTGTACACTGAAGCCACTTGAGGTGATTGCGTTGTACCTCAAGAAGGAGCAAGAAGGTGTGACACGCTATACCACGGCGCTGAACCACAAAAAGTTCAAAAAGGCTCGTAACCTTATCGTGGAGGCACTTGAGAATAACGCGTCCAGAAGTGTGCTATTCTATGACGGCGAGGATATTGACATTCTCTTGGTTCTTCTATTTCTGGTGCTTAGCGTGGACGATCCCTCAAACGAAGACGCAATTACCATCGCCTCTAGTGTTGTTCCTGATTTGGCCCACTTTTACCAACACGGTTCTCTTGATATGCTAAATATGTTGTACGATATCCTGATGGCTCTTGTTCTCCGAAAAACTTCACCACTTCAAGTGCTGCCATTGATGAGCTGTGTTCGTCGTATTGCGATTGGGCATATGCAAAAATTTGCCAAGTTTATACGGAGCGAAGAGACGGTGAGTATTGTTTTGGCCCCCCTCAAGGAGGCGTACCACACGGACAGTAGGGAAATAGCACGAACGAAACGTTTGCAGGATGGTGGCGAGGAAGACAGTGATGCCGGAGAGGAACCCGTAGAGAGCGCGTCAGACGACGAGGAATCCATTCTTGAAGAAGGAGAGAAACACGACGAGGCGTCTTCGGAAACGGGATCCGAGGAGGACTCTGTTGGTGAGGAGACCGATTCCGACAGCGAAACGGAGAAGGACAGCGAGGCGGGCAGTGAGGCAGAGGAGAATACGGTGGAAGACGACACGGCCTCTGATGATGATGCTGAGGAAGAGGAACCCCCGACACAGGAATACATTGATGCCTTGAAGGGTATGGTGGGGAATGTGGACCTAGATCACTCTTATCCGGTGGACACTGAAAACAAGGAAAAGGCCGACGTGATGCGTAACATTAATATGGTGACCAAAATTGGCCTTCAGATGACCTCACCACATATGATTCACATATTTCAAGTACTTCTCGCTATCGCCAGAGAGGAATTGAAAACGGGGGATGATGTCATTTTCAATGGTTGTGCTTCGTCCATTGAGCTCCTCTTTCTGTCCAAGAACCGTTATTTTGGCTCCTTTTTACCCGCGTTAAAAATCCTTAAGCTTTTGGGTGATATTCAGAGTTATTGCCGAAAGGTGCACTACTATTTACTGAAGGGGTCTACCGTAACCCCTAAACAAAAGGCTTCCATTAAGTACCGTCTCCAGCGACTAAAGGCATTGAGTCTCCGTGTGTTCCACTATGTTTCACTACTCGCCTTCAAAAATGAGGCGGGTGAGGACGTCCGAATCGCCCTTTCAGAGTATTACAAATCCCTGTTTTGCGACAGAGGGTGGGAAATGAAGCGACTTTTGGGTGGCATCAAGAAGGATTTGTATCACTATCGCCAAGGTTTTGCGTGGGTCCTTTTGCCAGCCGTTTTTGAAAAGTTCTACGATGTGTCTGCCCTAGATTCTCGCCTTAGGTTCCTTGTTTTTGAAGGCTGTTGTGTTTTGCTGGAAGGGATGCTCCCTCGTCTCTCTGGACTTCCCGTGAGCCTCAAACAAACTTGCAAAAGGGAGATTTGCCGGTTCGTGCAATATTCGTCAATGAAGAGTATTTTTGAAATGAAGCACACCCTCCCCTACTCCTATCTTCACGCGATAAAGCACATTCTCTTGTACAACAAGCGGGTTGGCCTGGATCCCAAATGGATTTTGCAGAACGTTGTAGTCCCTTGCCTCGATGATGACACGATCCTGCTTTCGAGCGCGTCTATTCGCCTGCTCTCTGATATTGAAAGAATGATTGGAGCACCATCAAAGGCAAAGGAAACCAAAATACCCACCTCCGTCAAAATTTTACACCAACAATTCTCCAGTGACAAATCTGTGGTGAAGAAGAGAAAGCGTGCCGGGGCGGAAAAGGCGCGGTCCAAGATTCTAAAATCGATTCTGGCCTACCGCAACGACGACCCGACAGATGGGGAACGCGCCGTCAAGCGGCGGAGACGGGAGGAACTCCGCGTCGAGGACCGCCTTCAACGACAGACCCTCAAAGAGCAGAAACGAACCATACTTTCTAAAGAAGAAAGGGAGGCGAAACGAAAGAGTATCCTCATGGCGAAGCAAGCTCGTATTGCGAAGAATAAAGAAAGAAAACGCCGCTTGTATAGGGCTCAGCAGAAGTCATTTGAGCGCTGGAGAGAGGAAAAGTTATCTTCGGCCGCTCGTACTAAACCGACTAAGACTAAGTAATTTATTTTTCTTTTATAATCTAACTTTATAAGAATTTTTGTAAACCCCCCGATTAATTTCAATAAATATTGTTTTTCTTTTTTTCTTAACCCGTCATAACTATTTTATTATTATTATTGTTACTATTAGTATTAGTTTGCTTAACATGAACAAATGTGAAACTGACACTTTGGGGAACTGCAATATTTAAAGGGTAATCTCTTTTTCTTCCCTCTGGACGTTTTTTTTTTTTTTTTAGTTCATTGTCTGACTGTAGCTTGTATCATACATGTCCCACTTCTTCGTTGCGGATGGGGAAAAAGGGAGCGAGGTGTTGTGCCCAATCTGCTCCGATATTTTTAAGAATCCGGTAGAACTTGTTGACTGTCAACACACTTTTTGCAAAAACTGCATTGATCAATACTCCCAGAAAAAGAACACAAAACCAGTTTTTTGTCCGGTATGCGGTAAAGAAATCGCGGGATATAAAGTACCCAACAAAGCTGTAACAGGACTCATTGATCGCTTGAGCGGTTCTTGCAATCTATGCTCTTGGAAAGGGACTCATAAGGATTTTTTAACCAAACACAAAATTTGTCCCAAAGCGAGTGTCTCTGCTCCGACAGAATCCGTACACCAAGTGGAGTCAAGCCCCACCGGCGCGCAAACAAACTCACTCACAAGAATGATCGAAGTCGATCAAGCAGCCTCTTGGGATGCCTCCACTGCAAAGGGCCAGAAAAATTTGGTGTCACTGTCCGGTGAGGAATTTGGACTGTCCAAGGATGAATTTGAATTTTTGGTCGCTGAGTTTCCGAATTTTAGTTCCGAGGAGACCAACGATGGCGGGCCTGCGCTCCGGTGGCGCGACGCTTTTCGCTTTCTTCGCTACTGCAATTACCCCCATTCCCGTGACGACGTGGATAATCTGTTCGAGATGGCCCATCAATCCCCGTTGTCGGGTAGCATTTCCTTTCAAACGGCCTGTATTTGGATCTCTGAGAAGCGGAGAAATTCGAGTCAATGGTATTCCATTCCGGAGAAGGTTTATGACAAATTAATGAATTTTGCCCACATCATTGATACAGACAAGACAGGGTTATTCTCCCCGAGTCAGGCCCAGATGATTGCGGAGGAGTACTATGAGAGGGGCATTGATGCGACGGAGTGGTCGCTTATTGAGAAGTGCTTTCCCGAAAAGAGCGACATCAGCACGACTGAAAGCAACGAAAAAAATCTTGTTTCAATGCATGAAATTTTGCTAGCTCTGGAAGAATACGTTGGTAAACGGAGTAAAAGTGAAAGTTTTCGAATGAGAATTAAAAGAACCATCGGGTACTATGAACCGGAGGCACTTTCAAAAATTGATTCCATATTAGAGCACCACTTGGGCGATGAGGAAAACTTTCTCCTCACCCTGCTGTCGCAATACGGACCGGAGCCGTAGTCTACTTTCTACTTTTTTTTTAGTTTGGCGGTGCTTGTTACGTTTTTTTTTTTAATATTATAATTATGGTTGGTGTTGATTTTTTTTTTGATTTTTTTTCTCTGAATTCTCTCTTCCCCCCCTTTTTTTTTCTATTGTTATATTTATAATTG
>AUXL01000055.1:0-24329 GCA_000482185.1 Angomonas desouzai | reverse complement strand
GAGCACCTTGCGCCAGGTGGGGGCGGTCTGTGTGGGCGAGGAGGCGGGGAACCAGCTGCCGTCCCTCATAATGGGGGATGATACTGGGAAGGGTTGGTCCATGGAGAGAGGGGGACAACTATTCTACAAACGGTATACTAGTTCTATAGAGAAAAGAGAAGGGGGGAGAAAAATGTACTGTGTAATGCGGAGAAGACACACTTGGGCAATCTAGGTGATATTTGGGATAGACATTCCAACAATAAATAAAAAAAAAAAAATAACAAACACATATATTACACAATGTTCAGCATGATGAATAACCAAAGAATAATAAAAATAGAAAAAAAAAAACAAAATGCATATTTCATTAGATTTTCGGGACTCAGTGTTGGGCGCCCGGCTGCTGGCGGCAGGAGCGTAAGAGTACCAAAGACCCATCCGCCGTCCCTCCCAATACAATCTGTGGGTTAGGGGTATGACAGGTCAACACCTGAAGCGGACTCTCCGTCGGCAGCAACACCGTCTTCTCTGTCGAGAGCAACAATGAATGGAGATACAAGACGGAAGGGGTATTGGAAGAGTTTTGGTGGTCCTTCTCGGTGGGGAGGATATTATGGGGAAAGCAACTCACCAGAAGGAACTGGTGGTCGGTGGCGCACCACGCGGTGATGCGGCCGGGGGCGGTAACACTACGTAGGGCGACCCCGTTGACCGTAATTTGGTGTATCACATGATCTTTATGAGAGGCGTAGAGGATGTTGGGGACGTAGCAGGAGGGCTGGATGAGCACCTGATCAATAGAGAAGCCATTCGGGTGGCGTACGCTATTCTCCAGTCCGCCGTCGGTGACCGAGTGCAGCAGCAGCACCCCATCCACCGAGGCGGTGGCGACGAGATCCAAATAGAGACTGATCGCCGCGGCGGAGGGGTTATCTCGTGGCCAAAGATGGTAAAGGCGGGTTTGATCTCTAGACGGGGCGACATACTGCACGACCACACCACAAACGTCGTGTCCTCCGCCCCCGTCACCAGAAACTGACTCGACACACAGGAAGACACCTGTACCACTCTGGCGTGGTGCACCTGGACGTGAAGGTCGGGGGTGGAGCCAGAGAGGGAGCGGACGAGGACGGAGTGGTCAAAGAGGCCGCCAAACACCACAAATATATCCGAACGGAAACACAGCAGCGCGAGATTGTTGGGCGCGACGGGGCCGTCCGCAAAGGCCCTGGTCTTGGTGATCAGACCAGGCGGGACCTCCGGAGACTTTCGGTCGCACTCCAGAACGTCAAAGCTCACCGCCTCGTAGCCGTTGTAGTAGTTAATCAAGGACGGTGGGAGCTCGTCGAGTGAGGGGGGCGGGGCGCCGGTGCGGGGGAGCTGCATGGGGGTGGGGACCCCGCTGGTGGTGGTCCCGAGGGGAGAGGCAAATATTCTACCTGAGCTCGGCACCGCGCCGGGGCTGCCGTCGGAGAATGACTTCAGAATGGGTTTGGCCTGGACGGTGGTAGATAAGAAGGAGCCGGTGCCGCTCACCACCACCACACGAGAGCCACCCACCAAACAACAACAGGCGACTCGACCGAATCCCGACTCGAGAGGCATCACCTTGACATTGGTGTTGAGCTGTAAAGGAGACATAAACTCCTGTAGTTTCCTCGGCGGGTGGGGGCGGTGAAACAGTTGGGCGGGGGTCTGGCCAATGTTGTCGAGGGAGTCGATCAGCAGCTGTGGGTCCACACTGCCCCGGTCCAAGTTCTCGTACGAGTTCCAGTTAAACACATTGAGCGCGTCAATCGCCTCCTGTCCACCCTGTTTATAGCCAAAGATGAGATCGATCCACTGGTGGAGGTGGGCCGAGACGTAGTCACACTCCAGCGCCTCTCGCATCCGAAAGATAAACTCATAGGCGTTGTCGTGCGCCCACGGTGGCAGCTTGAGCGCGCTCACTGGTGTGCCATCCTGCTTGGTGCCGAACTCTACCCCATTATGCGTAAAGCACATCTCGGGCAAATAGTACAGCTCTGGTATCAGCTCCCTCACGTCTTGGCTACTGGTGGTGACGTTATTATAGGTGGCGGCGATGGAGTGGAACATGCGGTCGGCGTGGTCGAACTGTCCACCTTGCAAGAGAATGTTGAGAGTGGTGTAGGGCTCTAGACGAAGGAGAAAGTACAGGGTCACCGCGGGGGAGCTGTAGTGGGTGAAGTAGTGCGACGGCACATCGCCGAGACTCTTCATTTCTTCGTAGCGCTGTCGCACCAATCGCTTCGAGCGGCGTTCCACAGATCCCAATGGGTTTACTCAAGTCTCGAAAGTTTTCGGGATTGTTCAAGTCGAGCACATCGCTGGTGTAGTTGGCGAGGACCCAAGGGAAGACGGGGTACTGTGTCATGTCGGTGGTCGACCTCCCCGCAAACGCATTCAGCACCATCAAATACAAAAAGTTGGACAGACCACCGTTTTGCCAACGCGTCGTCAAGAACACACGAAGTCGATCCTTTTTCGCGTTCTCCTGCAGCAGGTAGGAGGTGGAGTAGGTGGCGAGGAAGGCGGAGGGCTCCATCAACTCGCGGTAGAGAAAATGATTCTTTTTGGGGATATCGGTGTGATAGTGGGTGATCTGCGTCATTACCGCCACCACCGTCCGCATCGTTTCCACGTCAGCGAAATTGATAAAATAGTTTCGGCAGTTCCGCAGCCAAATTTCAATAGCCGTTCGTTTCATGCGAAATCGCCTCCCAGGGGCCATCAAATTCACATGCGTGACGTTAAAACTAAAACTTTTGGGTTGAATAAGATACGGCTTCGCATCGTCGGAGACGGTTTGATTGTAGGACTTATTCTCTGTGTCAAAATTAATCCCGACAACAGAGCCACGGAGGGTGAAGGTGGCGCTCCAGCAGTGCATCATGTAGGGTAGCTCACAGGGGAAGGAAAGGAGCACTGGTTTCTCCTCCAGCTCGTCAAGCTCCGCACCAGCGGTCGTCGTAGCGGTGGCGTCGACAGAATCTCCCCCTTCGTCGTGGCACCAGTCTTGGTGTCCTTCTCCTTCTCGTTTACCGTCGTTGTTGCTGTGTCGTCATTTTCGTCGTCGTCAAAGTTTTCCTTCTTTTCCAAAAATACCTGCTCACCTCCCTTCCGTCGCAGGCCGCACTCCTCCTCCACCTTTTCGGCCTTGTTGCCCCGGTGCACCTTACTGTGGTCGCTTCCCTCCGCATAGGGTCCCAACTTGCGGTGCACCATAAGGGACTCTTGTCGCTGTCGGAGATACACAAAGTTAACCGCCGGTTTTCCATCGGTACTCAAGGCCCAAATGGTACCGTTGAGACGATAAATAAAGTTCCGCCACGCACTTAACCGCTGCGCCGTATTCAATTGGGACGACATTTGAGGTTGAAACACCATCGAGTCAAACGACTTGTTAAAGGACTCCGTGAGAGACGTATTGGAGGACGCGGTGTCGGCTTTAGGGTCCATCATTGCCTTGAGATTTTTCAGGATATCCGTCTGCACCTTCTCAAACCGGCCGACCGATCCCTCCGCCTTAGTCATACTTTCCTTTCGAGCCGCCGTCACCACCCCCAGCAGCAGCTTGTCCGTCGTCTTTTCCTTCTCGGCGATAAAGGTGCACTTTTCCAAAAAGTTATTATAATCCAATCTGGAGGCGACCTCCGCGAACTCCTCGATGGACTGCATGCCGGGGTTATTGGTGCGATGAATAAGCCACTTCCATGTGGTTACCTTGACGTAGGAGTCTTCATAGGTGGGATCCTTCACGCCCATTAAATTCATGTGATCAAACGTGCTCTTTTGGAGAATAATGAGACTCTTTAACTTATCGACCAGCTCAACATTGATGTTGGTGAAACGTTGACTACCACCGTTCTCTCCCATTCGGAGTCGCTTTACGAGCAAGGAGTGCACGGTGTGCACCAACACCATCGTCATGGCGACGGAGGAGTTTTCTTTGATCTCTGGGCCCCCGCGGCGCATCAGAAAGGAGAGTGGGTTGCTGCTCTCACAGTCAATAAAGCGGAGGAAACGGTCGAGGAGGGTTAACTCGGCGTCGAGGTCGGTGGTATTCCGTAGTGTCATGCTGCACGCCACACGCAACAGTCGGGTGAACAGTCGAGCCACCCCGCCCTTTCGCACGTGGTTGGTTTTATCGTAGTGTAAGCCAGAGGCCACAGGACCAGAGAAAGCAAAGACATCGGCGTTGAGTGCCACCGGTGGAGCCCCATCGTAGTTGAGCAGCTGCTTGTTGGTACTAATAAGGTCCGCTGTTTTGAGTGCCAAGGTCAGGTGCACCCAACGACCCTCCGGAGCCCGCTCCAGGCTCACCTTGCCCGCGCCCCTAGCCTCCTCCGACTCCAACAGGGGATAGCACTGCAGTCCTTTCTTCTCTGCGGCAAAGACAATCATTTGGTCCCATTCATTGTAGTTTTGTTTATTCACCTCTCCCCCTTCGGTAAAAACAGAGGCCGAATAAAACAGCAAATCCTCGACGCAATTCAGCAGGGCGACAAAGTTAACCAATGCGATTCGACGGCCAGTGCCAAAGTGGTAGGAGAATCCCTCCGACTCGTGGTTCTGGAGGACACGCTCCCGGTAGAGGTCCGCGACACAGCCCAAAATGTGGGCAAGGTAAAGCGTGTTTTTGGTCCTGGTGGTGTGTCCCATGAAGGCATTGAGCTCCTTCTCCCCAAAAGTTTCGTGAGTGAGGGCGTAGAACAACACCTCGGAGACAATAGTAGACAGCAGCACAAACGACTTTTCTTTCAATGACTTTGGGGTGCGGCGAGTGTTGGGGGCGGCGGACTTGTCCCCCCAGAGGTACTGACGGTGCTCTACCAAATTCATGACTTGATGGGGGTGGGTAAAGAACTCCCGTTCCGTCACCTTTAGCGATTCAAAGAGGTCGGTGGTGATAAACACCCACGACTGGAGAGAGATGATATCCTTGCAGGATAGTTTTCCCCGTACCATCAAATCTCTCACATCGCACAAGACGTTGTACCGCGTGACCTCCTCCTCCGTCCGACTGGCCATCATGAGAATAGGGGTCAGGGTGCGAATAAAGCTGACACTCGCGCCTTTGGGTAAGACATAATACTTGGCTGGGATTTCCTCCAGGTCAAACTGGCCAATGAGTCCCCCGCGTAGGGACATGTAGAGCATATCGGTCACGGGGCGGGATTGGAAGGCGGGGGCGATCCAGGACAGTGTGGTGTTGGTGACAACATGCACCACATCCTCTCCCGAGGCGAGAACAGGGTTCATGAGGGCTTGGGTGCGCTTGGAACGCGTCACCAACAAAAGTACCTGCAGAAGAGCCTCGCAGCGGACCGTCTCGAAGGGGGAGTGAAACACAAAAGGCAAGAGAAGTCCGACATAGTTTTTTCGCCCCAACAGTTGGGCCAAGAGGGCCGGTCTGGACTGGATTAGAAGTCGCACATGTCGCAGTACGAGCAGCTGCGGGGCCTCCTCACGGCAAGTATCCCACAAGCGGTGCACGAGGTGGGAAAGGGCCAATATGTCGTTCATCATGGGAGAGTCCACGGTGAGGGCGGCGAGCAGCTGTAGTAGAGCGTCACGGTACGCCAATTCCTCCGCGGATTCACTTTGTAAAAGGCTAATAATCTCTGACACGGTAAAAAGCTGACCTCCGAGGTAGCGGATCTTGGAGCACATGGCGGTGTCGGTGACAAGGGTATTTAGCTGAGACTCCACCATCGCAATACGGCCGGCGGGGGACAAGGCGTGGAGGAGCTCGGGAAAGAGAAAGAAGGCCATGTAGGCGGACTCAAAGAGGGCGGGGTAGGGGGCGACCATGCAGCACAGTTTGGCCAGGTAGCCGGGGACCTCATTCGACAGGCGATCCCCTAGTTTCTCTAAAAGGCTCGCCACTAGCGTAAAGAAGCCCACATCCTGTACCCCGGTCCTCACAAAGGGCATGTGCAGGACACTATAAAGGATAGAAAAGAAATCCTTGATGGGATCCTCATTCTCTGCTCCAATGACAGACTTTTCCTCCACGACTTGGTATCCTTTCATTTGGAAGGGCAGGGCGTCGACGTTTCCCACCATAAATAAGAGTGGTAATAGCACGGACGTGAACAAATCCAAAGCGCACATCGCCTCCACCACCGTCGTTGTAATGCACGCCATCGATCCTTCGTAGACCACCAGACGACTCTCCCCTGTCCGGCCCCCAATCACGGCGGATAAGTTGTAAAATTGCCCATGTTCACTCAGGCGGGGGTCCACACAGACGTAGGCTTGGTTGGCCAAATGGTGTTCGACTCCAATTTCACCCCTTGAAATGGAATAGGAACCTTCCGCGTAGTGGGAGCCGTTCTCCTCGGCGGGGGAAAAGCGCAACTTTTTGGAGAGCGACTGCTCCTTCTCGTTCATGGAAAAAATAGTAAGAATCTCCTTTGACGAAAGGGCCTTGGCGAAAAAGTAGACTGCCGTCATCTGACCTGTAAGAGCCGAGGCGGTGCTGAACTCTTTGATATCCGAGCCGTCCACCCCGACAAAGAAGTACCCCCTTGTAATAGAAGGATAGGTGATGGAGGCGCTGTAATTGAAACGGATCTCGGCGCCATTGGCAAATATTCGGAAGGGGCTCATATTACCAGGGAGAAAAGTGCTGTTGACCGTCTTGTGCACGACGGCGAGATGGAGCCACGTGTTGGGGCGAAAAAAAAAGTCCTTTTCATCAAACCACAACTTTATCGTGTCGGTCCGACTGCTCACATAACGGAGTTCCATACACTTCTCCGACAGATTGTAAAAGACGCTGAAGGAGTGGCTCTGATCGGTGCTCTGAAACGAAAAGAGGCAGCACTTGCCAGAGTAATAACGGTTCTCCACTCTACACCACATGGAGACGGTGTAGGCCTCGTGTGGGAATTCCTGAAGGACCGCCTTTACCCCCAATAAGCCAGAGTCGTGTCGGTTGGCAATGTAGGCGCGAGGGCTGTTCTCCCCCGCACACGTCGCGGAGGCCGCTGCCAGCACTTTGAGGGTCGTCGTCAGTAACTTTTTCTTGGTGTCACAGTCCTTTTCTGAAATCATCATGAGGAACAGTTGCTTTACCTGACGCACCTCCACGTGGTGAGCGGCACATATAATCAATGACGAGTACACGAGGGAGCGTACCTCCTTGTTGGCGTGCGAAAAGGGAATAAGACGGCACAGGGCCTCCCAGATACCACATTTGGTGAGAAGGTGTAAACTCGTCTTGCACTTGTTCACAATGGACAGAACACTCTTCAAGCACAGGAGCAGCGCCTCATACTGAGGGGGGTCCAGATTCTTGTCGGGGAACTCAGTAAGAGGGCGACAGTAAGGGACGCGTTTTGAACCGAGTTGTGGGCGCAAAAGTCATTTTCGGTGGCGTGTTCGACTGCTTCAAAACTGAGTAGCAGTATTTGCAGACTGTATCCCTTCCAGTCCCGCGCATCCGCCGCTAGCCACGCCGACTGAACCACCTGTACCAGCTCCTTCGCCTTGATGCGTTGAAAGAAAATATTTCGCAAGGCCTGATTTCCCTTGAGAAGACAAATAAGAGCCCCCACCAGGCCCGCCAGACCACGCTGTGGGGTCACGCTACCCGCCCACGGGAGGGAGATGCGATGAATCAGCCGCAACAGATACTCCTCCCCGCCCGCCCCACTCCCGACGAGGTTCTGAAAGTTACGTAGTCTCCCCCAATAGTACTCCCCATCGGACTCCTTCCGCATGAAGCCCACCGCTATCTGGATAGAACAGATAAGGCGGAGGAGCAAAAAGTCCTTGTCTTTGGCGGGGAGGGCGGCAAAGGGGTCCTTGGTATCGGCAGAGAGGCCAATGCAGTTGTCCACGGCCAGCCAGAACTGCTGCACGAGGGGGTCCATGTGTCGTTCATACATGGTCAAGTCGATGGCGTGGTAGGAGAAGAGAACCCCCAGAAGCTCCTCCGCGTAGTAACTCAGGTAATCGTTTCTCGCGAGGAGATCAAACGGGATTTTCCGCACTTCAGAGGAGAGCACCTCCTCCTGTATGGTGGGGTCCTGGAGCGGTTTCTGCAGGAGGAACAGTAGCCAAGGAAGGAACTTTTCGTACAGTGGGACACCGGCGCCATTCTCGTAGGGAATGGGAGGAAAGCCTTGAATCCTTCTCAGACAGCCCCCTAAGGCACCGCGCTGGCGAAAGGTGTCGAGAATCGATTCCCGATTCGGACTATAGGAGGCGGCGCTGGCGATAACGCTGCACAACCCACACAAGTGTAGATACTCCTTATCACCCCCTTCGGTGTGGCAGTGATTTTCGATGCACTCCAGGACACTCTCCAGCACCACCTCTCTGCCGTCCAGGCCAGAGTTCCGTCGCTGCGGTTTGTACCGTGTGTTCCCTGCTGGGATAGCGATCTCCGTCCGCCTCCACAGATAGTGCACCACATAGGCTATATTGTAGGACAGTATGCTGGTATCGCAAAGAGAGGCAAAGTGGTGGGGATTGGTGAATAAAATGTGGCACAGTCCGCTGGAGATGAGGCGATTAAAGTCATCTAGTTCGTATCGGTTGGGGTGAGAGGTAGAGGGGAGAGACAATAACGCGTGTTTTACAAGCACACCGTACAGCACCGATCGGGGGTTCCAGTGGGTCTCGCTATCCTCTGCAAGCACAAACGTCTTGGGTAATATTTCCTGCAGCTGATCCAACGGGACCGTCGCGCTGGACCCCAAGTCGGCGGAAACCCGAAGGTGGCGACGGACGGCGAGGAGTCCCAACAAGGCGTGGCAGAACTCGTCCACCACGTCCCTCTGGGCGCACGGTAGTAACAAAGGGGACTTGTGATCCCAGAAGGACTCGGCACAGCACGGCACCCATTTGTTGACAGTGGTGGTGTCGCGGCGCAGCTTGGTCAGCTCCTCAAACAACGTCTTTCCCTTCATGACGTCCTTCTCCTCAGCGCCGCCGTCAAACCGCTTGCCCACCTCGAGTACGAGAGTGGAGAGACTGTCTAGAAAGAGAGCACCGTTGAGGGCGGGGGCGGTGACGGAGGGGTCCATCCGCAGGAGATCTGTAACGAGGAGAATACCGGTCGAAATTTGAGGCAGCAGCACTTCCGCAGCGGACGACTCCTTGGTGAGGCGCAAGTGTTCAATCAAGATGTTCATGACGCTCATCACAATATTCCCCAACCACTCGCACTTTTGAGACTGAAAGGGTAAACACCGCTGCAGCTGTAAGAGGCAAACAGTAATATCACCGTCTCTGGTTTCGGACTTGTCCTTCATTTGACCACTGTACACAATCAGTAAAGGGGCAAAAAGGGAGGAAAGAGACTCCCGCCATTCGCCAAAAGGGGCGGACGACATTTTCAGTCCGGGGAAGGCGTCCTTCTTTGCTTTACTAGAGGTGGGAAGAGGTGGGGAGGGTCCCTCAGATGGGAGCTCCGCGCGGAGGAGCTGCGCATTGGACTGACCGGTCGCCCTGGCCGGTGCCGACGGGAGAGGGACGTGCACTAGGAGCAACAAAAGTACCAGCTGGTGAAAGGAGTAGACCAATCGGGTGGTGTCCCCGAGCGATTCCGCTGGCCGTCCTAGGATGGGGTCCGAGATGAACTTCAGAGACGTGTGGACACACTCATCGAAGCGCTCTTTTGGGTCGTCCAGCAGGGTACGGCGCAGCGGCTCTCCCATCACACTCACCACACTCACCCAACCCGAGAGTGCGTTCCCCAGGTACTCTAGCAAGTCCTTCTTGTCCCCCTTTCGGCACAGCGACACCCACCCCTCCAGCAGCATGGAGACCAACCGTGCCGGTAGCTGCACCTCTTTTTCCTCTCCCGGGGGGATCGCAGCGCTCCGTGGGAGTTGCCAGAGAGGGGTGGGACTGCCCTCTCTACGGGTGGAAGGGCTCTCCTCTAGCACTTGCACCGTCAACGGACTCAGTCGTTTTCTATAATAAGAATAGAGGGTCTGCTCGATTTCGCCTTTGCCGCAGACTTCATTCAGGGAGGTATCGGGAGAACTCCCGGCGGTGGGTTTGGTCTTCTCCAACTCATCCGCTACTAATTTTCCTAACGATGTGTTCAGTAAAAAATGGCGCAATTCGGTCTTCTCCGCCTCTTTTTGCTGGGCACTTCTCCCCTGTCGTCGTTGACTGGCCTCCTCGTTTGCTCTTCGATTCGCCGTGGGTCTCTCCTCTCCGGCCGCCTCCCCGCCTTGCCTAACGTTGTGGGCAATGTCAGAGAAGAATTTGTACATATTTTTATTTTATTTTTGTATGTTTGTAGTTGTTGTTGAATAATATACAAATATTAACAATGTTTTTTGTAGTTTAGCTTTGGTTTATTCTATGATGATTTTATAAATATATTTTTATATATTATATATCTGTCTTTATACACTGAAAGATGAGAAATGTGCTAAATTGGGAAAAGGGGGGAGAGTGAGAAGAAAATAAAGTTGAGAATAACTTAGGAAGGGAGAAAATAATAATAATAATAATAATAAGAAATAAATAAATAAAGTATTTTATATATGATACAACGCTAGAGTGCGGCAAGGGCACATTCACAGAAAAAACGCACTACGAGTTGGGGGGAGCGGTCACCGCCTCCACCTCCTTCGAGAGTTCCTCGCACTTCTCCATCACTGGCTGCATAATTTGCCGCTCGACGGAGGGATCACTCACGTAGATTGGCACCATTTTGGTATAGTTTTGGAGAATAGAGTGCATCTTCTCAGCCGCTTCCTTTTTGCTGGTACTGTCCTTATGAGCAACACCAGTCATGGGCCGGGAAAGGGAGGAGAGCATCGTCTGCGTCAGTCGATCAATGCACGTCACAAACTCACTCTCCACGTCTTTTTTAGAGTCTTTTTTCGATTGCACAATCTCCAGACGGCGTTGGCGGAGTTTAGTGAAGTCCAGCGCGTTCTCCACCACCGTCATGCTAGTGTCAATATGAGAGAGCTCCCGGCGGAGGAAGAGCAGGTGGGCGAGCTGGCAGAGAAGGGCCTTGACAGGGGCCTCCGCGTCCTGCGCCGTCTCCTGTTGCATCAGTTTCGCCAGTTCCTGGATCAGCACCAACGCCGCGTGTACCGACTCCTCCGCAAAGACCGAGAACACGGAAAACTCCAAGGTGGGATACAGTAGGGCCAGCAAACGGACGGCGTGGAGGACCCCGTCGAGAAAGAAGGCGGGATCATCGCAGAGTGGGGCGGAGGAGGGCTGACCGTCGGGAGTGGGCTCCGATAACTTCAGATAGGCGGTCGCGTTGACACGGGTGGGACGGGCATTGACCACATATTGTCGAAGGTAAACACTCGTCCGGAAGAAGAGCCGCTCCTGGGCGTCCTGGATCATACGGATCCACAGGCTGCCAATGTCGCGGGCCCCACTAAAGGTGGTGTCGTGCATGAGCTGAATGTGCTGGATGGCTTTAATAGTGTCGGCGAGCTCTTCCATAGAGTCCACCTGCAGTAAGCGAGACCGGAAGACGTGGTACACCTCGTCGGCGATGAAGGACACCAGCTGCGGCATCAAGAAGGAAATAAAGTCCTCCCGCAGCCACACCTCCTCTACCATGTCCTTCTCCGCCTCTAGGCAAATTTCAAGGAAGGAGCACATTTGGGCAGCAATTTCGGGAAGAGAACGGTCCGCCGCCACAACCTCCCGACTAAGGCTTTGTTCCGCTGGGGTGATCGAGGACGGCGAGGGTTCCTTTGCCGTCTCCTCATTCACCGTTGTCTTGGGATCGGGTGTGCGATTATTACTATCGGGATTCTCACGGCTGCCCTGAGGGGGGGCGAACGGTCCCGAGTGCACGTCCGTCCTCTGGTTATACCAAAGGGTGAGCCATCGGCGGAGGAAAGGGCCGATGATCGACACCCGTGTCTCACGGTATGCCGTCAGCACCTCTTGCGCGTAGGGGTCTTGGTCGTTCATACCGCCCATCAGCAGTGCCTCATTGCCAGCGGCGGAGGAGGGGCCACGGCGCATCTCCAGCATACGGCGAAGACTGGACCGTTCTCCCACCTTGGAGGCGTATTCGTTATTCACACTGCGGAGAAACTGCGAGAAGGAGTCTTCGATATTCTCCATATCCAGTCGGGGAGCGGGCTCCACGGTTTCGGCCTCCTCAGGAATAGGGAGGGAGGGATCGAGGGCGCGTTTGAAGGCGAGAGAGCTGGTCGTCAGTCGAAAGGACTCTTGTAAAGAGGCTTTCACAGACTTGGTAAGACACTGAATGACACTCTGCTCCGCCGCCATCAATTCCGCCTTGTAGTCCTTGTAGGACTTCATCGTCGTCGACTGCGATAAAAAGTTCTTTTCCTTTTCTATTTCCTCCAGCAGAGTGGGGAACTTCTCAGAGTCCGCAGAAAGTAAAGGGTTTTGGGACTCTTTATAGAGATTGTCAATGTGCAGGAAATGAGAATAGGTCTTGCGCATTTCATCTCGAAACCGTTCCATTTGCATCCGACGGGCTAGGGCGGTGGAGGTTTCCTGATGTACCGCGGAGCTCTGTTCCTGCACGGTCTGCGTCACCGCCCGCATAGAGCGAATCCCGGAAAGGACATCCACCAACACCATACTACTCTCATTCGCCTCCTGGACACTCTGTTGGATCTGTTCCTGCCAGACGGGGTAGGACTGGATTTGCTCTAGACAGCGATTCATGGCGGTCTCTCTGATACTGCGCTGATGTTCCTCCTCAACTGACATCTTTCCTTTACTGGTGTCATTCTCGTTTGAAAAACTACTATTGTTATTATTATTGTTGGCGCCGCTTTTCTTTAGCGGGGAGGAGCGCTCCGAGTTCAAGTGAAGCTTTGCCTGTGGTGACGCCATGAGGGACGAGTCATCACGGTGGTGTTCTAGGATATCATGGACAAACTTTTGCGGTACGGGTAAAGGGTAGCGAAAGTGCTTCCCGATAGGAACCGTAAAGAGATCCAACTGCCTCAGTATACTATTTTCATCCATTTAATCTTAAGGTCTAGAGGAGCTAGAGAGGTTTTGATGTGAACGGGGAAAAGTGGGGATTAAGCAACAAAATGAGTGAAACACATAGTAGCAAGAAAAGGGAGGAGAAATAAAAAGAAAATAAGGGAGACGGTAGGAATACGCGAGTGTTAAAATACTGGTTTTATTACTGTACAAAAGGGGGTGAAAACACGAAAATATTCAATTATGGTTATGTGACAGGCACACCGGCCTCTAATGACTCTAGCACCTCCAATAGCCTTATTACTTCCTCGTTCTTTAATGTTTCGCCCTTTGGTAAGGCATTTCTGACGGACCGCGTGACAGAAGCGAGAGCTGACGATCCCAGCCGAACGCCTTTTTCTTCCTGGCTCATACAGCGAACAAAGACCAACAAAATAGAGTACAACGATCCCAATACGTGTTTTTCCCCCTGGATAGTCTCTTTCCCTGCCTCTTGATGCGAGGCGTCAGAGGACCGTACTTCACTGAAGCACCACCGGACAAAACTACCATTTCCCGCCGTCACCAGACGAAACATTTCGGAGAGCAGCTGAGGCTGGGGGGATCACGGACTGTGTGGTGAGCAACTGGTCCAATGCCGTTAGCGACAGCAACGCACACTGTCTAATATCGGCGTCTAGAAAGTGTTCCTGTTCTGCCATGGACGAATCTGGATTTTCATTCAAGAAAGTAATCCGATCAAACCCCACTGATACACCCAGCAGAACGTTGACGCAGCTGTCCAGCCGCCAGCGGTGTGTTTCAAAGCTATTCCGCACCGTCTGTAATAGCAGATCCCACTCCTCGTCCGAGTAGATCATCTCCTCCGTGAAGCACTCCGCCATGCTAATGACAAGGAACAACAGAGAGAGGGTCGGGGGGCGTAGAGGCTCTATCCACGCCTTGGTGCAGGGGGTGTCGGAGAGGAGGCGGAGTAGGTGGGACTGCACTGCCGCTCCTTGATTGGAGGAAGAGGGTCCACTGGCGCCATCGGTACAGCACAGCAGGGCACGGCACAGAAAGGAGGCCCCAGTCACAAAGTGTTCCACCGACACCGCATCGGAGGGTTCCATGGCGGGAAGTGCTTTACCCACTTTATCGGCCAAGTGAAGCAGTGCGGACTCATAGGAATGGCCCTCGGAGGGCAACGCTGTCACCACCGTGCTGTAAAATTGACGTCGCAGGCCCCGGTGCTCCATCAAGTTTGCTAGATTCGTTTCGATGGAGGGAAAGACCCCTCGAATGAGGCAGTCAGACAAGTTTTGATTGTACGCCAGGTAATGCCACTGAGAATGGGCGACCAGCTTGACCCGATCGGGGAGCGGCAGGAGGGAAGAGGCGGGGGGCGTCTGTTTCGAATCCAGTCGTGTCAAGCCCTGGGTCAGCACTTTAGAGCAGGTAACCTGGCGAGCATAGCCCTCTAGGGAGCCAATGCAGCTTAGCAATTGCACGCCCTGTCGTTGCAGGGAAACGAGGGAGGCGGAGTCGGCGGGCCGGCGGACACTATAGGCAAACTCTCTTACCGCGAGGGCACAGTAGGTGTCAAAAAGCGGTCTCGGCGGGTATTCAAAGAAGGCGAGGCAACGGGTGACACTGACTAAATCCTCCAACATGAAGGAAGTGCCCTCCTCCTCTAACAGCGCCGACAGACGCGTCGTTACCTTGAAGAGCAACGTGGAAAAGGCGTCACGGCGGTCGTTGGGATTGCTCACCGTGGAGTACCACTCCGTCGGCGCGGCGGTGTCGCTGGGGAAGTAGAGATCGCTGCGGAGGTAGCCAGAGAGCTGCATTCCCCGCAACACACTATGGCACTCTCTCAGGGTGCAACTCTCCATCTTATGTCCCGCCTCCGTCACCACCGCCTCGCTCACGATGAGGGAGTTGAGTAAACCAATCTTTGCCAGCGTATTGAGGAGAAGGGAAATCTCGAGCGGTTTCAGGGAAGAGGCAATGTCCTTCAATATGGGAAGAAGATGACTCAGTAGGTGGGTATGGTTGTAGGAGGCCATCTCGAAACTTTGTAGCATCATCATCACCACTTTACCAGGGAGTAGCGGAGAGGGGGATTTTTCCCCGTCCTCCCCGTTTTCTAGATGCTCCAGCATCAAGTCCCCTGTCACCTCCAAAAGATTGCAAACAGCTTCCTTATAGGCCTCCACCGGAGGGTCTACTCTTTCTTCCGTTTCCAACACCTCCCTCATTGTGTCGTCCTCCATCTCTGCCTCCGCCGATTCCTCGGTCGACGGACTCGTGGAGGCTTCCGCGGTGGACAGTAACTGGGCACAGGCATAGCACAGCACCACCGCCTCCTCCACGGACCGACTGTTGACGGTTCTATTTTCCAAACTGGAAGCGGAAACGTCCGCGATGGAAGAAGCGGCGTCACATACGGCGGCCTTCACCTCCGGGGTGGGGGAAGCTTCCAGGCACCGGCCCAGCGACTGAACGAGAGTGGTGCTGGTCTTGAGGGGAGTGTTATTTTTGTGATCCTTTTCTGTGCCAAATGACAAGAAGCATTACCCACAGCGTTCACAAAGGGCAGCACATCGATGCGCAACCCAAGGAGATGAGCACTACTTAACGCCTTTCGTATGTCATTTAAATGGCTCCCCCTTTCCTCGGATTTCAAGTTGGTCACCAGCACGGCCGCCCTGTCCACCAAGGCCTTCACGGTTTGTTCTATCCTTTCCCGTTCCCCCTCCCCGACGGAGTCCCGGAAGGTCGACAGAAGAGAGGCCAGTGTGCCACATTCGTACAAGTTGCACGCCGTGTGCACCTCTTGTATCCGTCCCAACACAATTGACAGGTGCTCCCCCAGATCGCCCTCCACCACCACAGAGGCCTCTGACTCGAGGGTCTCCTGCTCTGCCATGGTCGTGGTGCTTCGCCACACGGTGAGAAACTCCACACAGTCCTTCGGGGTAGACAAGGAACCCGTCACGGTGAGCCGGATAAGACGCTGAAGAGAGTCCCGTGCACGCTGGGCGGTGGGGGAGTTGAGGTAAAAAAATCGGACACTTTAATAAAACCGAGAAGGGCCTTCATGATCACACACTTTTCATGGGTAGAGAGCTTATTTAACGGTTCCTCCGATTGGAGGTGGCCTCCATAGTATTATAGAGCTCGTCGGTGCGGGGAAATTTGAGCACCGAGAAGGACAAGAGGAGTTGGGAGCACTCTAGCGGGGTGAGTGTCTTCCCGTCTGCTTTGGTGGTACTGCTGAGCGAACTTTGAAGACGGTCAAAGCACACCTCCAGCGCGGCGGCCACCTCTGGTACCTCTTGTCGCAACTGAAACTCCTCCCGCTCCCTTTTACCCCCTTGAAGATGCCTCACCGCACTCTCCTGAAATCGGGCGAGTCCTTGTACAAAGGGGATGATGTGACCGGGCTGAATATAGTTTACTTGAGAGGAATGGGTAAAGGTGGTGCACAGCCTCTGGCACACATCGAGGGGTATCTCGAGTGATGGGTGTTGCTCCTGGAGGCGGGAAAGGGCAGAGAGAAGGGCGCTAGATTCGTGCGGGTAGAGATGACACCGGGAGGACTCTTGGGTGTCGGTGAGCGAAAAGAGACGCTGGCGGACAGAGACGACAATGATGGGTAAGGCGGAGACTAACAGCGCCTCACTGGCGGTGGCGTCCATCCGGACCAGCGTGAGACACAAGCTGACCAGATCCTTGGCCTGGCAAAGGGCGATAGTGGGGGGTATTTGGGCCAGCACCAGGGTGAGAATTTCCTTTCGCAAAGCCTCCTGTGGAATATAAGGAAGACACTGCAAAATGCCCACCAGATCCACCAGTCGATGGGAGCTCTCCCCACCCCGCTGCAGCGTCGACCGGATCAGAGGGGTCACCTTGGTGTAGCTCTCCTCCACAAGAGAGCGCCACTGCTTTTCTCGTTTTTTGGAGCAGTGTGACCACATGGGGTCTTTCTCAATGGCCACAAAAGACTGCAAAAGGTTCAGCACGTCATGCGCGGAGAGGTACGCTGTCCCGGAGGTGGGGTCCGCCAGTGCTTCCGTAAAGGCGGTGTGCAAAGTGCAGCAGGTGGCATGATGAAGCGTCAGTAATGACGCAAACACTTTGCCGGACGGTTTGTCCTTCTTTTTTCCCTCCGTGGTCTCGTCGCCGTCCCCGCTGGCATCGAGCAGCCTGGTCACTAAGGAGAGCACCGATGTCAATTGCACTAAATTTTGCTTTCGAGTGGTGAAAGAGGACTCATTTTTGTTTTTATTTTGAAACGTCTTGTTTGGCATTTGGAAGTCCGACTTTACGTTTTGCTGCACCGCCTCCAAGCAGTGGTGCGTAAAGGGTGTCGAGCACAAAAGCCTTCCCGTTCGTCTTGCCGTCCGTTAGATTGAGGATCGGTGTACAAATAGACATCACCTGACGCACTGAGAGTAACAAGTGGGTGTGGGTATTCAGCCATTGTAGCGCCTCGGCCACACGGGGGGTGGTGGTGGAGGAGTCAAACAGGGTGGACACCGACAGCAGCTTTCCAATCTCCACCGTATAAGGGGGGCTCTGAGGATCGACGTCGGACAGCGCATCATCGGGTCGCAGCTGCTTCTCTAATAAACGCTTTGCACTGATTTCCAACGGCCCAGAAAGGGCTGCGGCGTTTTTACTATTGTTGTTATTGGTACCACCTTCGGACTGCTGGGTGTATTGCTGTCGGATACGAAGAAGCGAGGACAGGATACTACCCCGGTTTGCGCCTCCGGAAGATTTGGTGTAACGGAGGAGATGGGAGCCAATAAACATGACTGTCAGTACTAATAATAAAAATATGGTTTAAAAACAAAAAAAGGGGGAAAGCGAAGCAATGCAAATCGTGGACGAATAAATCACAATATCAAATATTCTCGCGGACAGTGCGAGCACCAACACCACTCATGCACAAGTAATACACAAAACGGAGTTAAATAGTGTTAAATATATAAATCGGTGAGAATGAAACATAAAAAAATGGGTATTTTCATGATCTCTCACAGCAACTTTGGCAACTTTTAGTTTTGTATTTTAAAAAAGAATTTTCGCTATACTTTAAATTGAAAAGAGAAAAAAAAAATAATGAAGTACTTCGTTTATATAGAGGTAGTTACAATACTTTTTTTTTTTTTTCTTATCTCGCTTTAACGGGTCGAGCCGTACAGACGCTGACCACCGCCTCCCAAGAGCGATTCCTTTTCCTTCTTCTCCGCGGTCCAGTCCTCCGGGTCTGCCTCAAAGCACCCCTTCACCTTCCTCAATATCATAAGCGTGGGAATCAGGACCAACAGCACCGTCAGAAAAAAGGTCCAGCCGTAGGTGGCGGAGCACAGCGCGACGTAGCGGTACCGCCCATCCGGTCGCAACTCGTAACAGAAGGGGATGTTCTTTTGGTGCTCGAGTAGGACAGAGAGTAAGAACTCGGGCTGGTCGGGGAGATTGTTGACGAACTTGCCAATAAAAGGGGAAGGGCCGGTGGAGTGGAGGTAGGCGTCGGAGACAAAAGGAGAGGCGTAGGTGTAGATCTTTCGGCCCGTGCGGTCGGCGATCAAGAGGACCCCGCGGGAGGGGTTCTCGTAGAAGCCGCTGGCGGAGTGGGAGGGACGGGGGTCGGTGATGCTGAACATTTGATGCGTGCGGGCGAAGCGGTCGGCGTCGTAGCCGTATTGTTGATTGCCAGAGGAAGCGTGGGAGCTGAAGGGGACCAAATACATCATCCCGTCGTCCTTGGAGGTGACGTAGATGTAGGGGGAGCTGAAGTACCGTAGGCTGTTGGTGGTGCTGTCGGAGTGGTTAGCCTCGGCGCCGGCGGGGAAGGAAACCTGCACGGGGGAGGGGACATAAATGCCAAACAGTCGCTCCCCTGTCTTGGCGTCAAAGACGTGAACCGTATTCGCGGACACATCGCACACCAACAAATACCGCTTCAGAGAGTCCTTATTGACGCTAAAGTAGCCAGGAGAGGCCATGCCGTCCACCAGGTTGGGAGGGAGCTCGGGGGAGAGGGCGATACCCCGGACAGAACTGAGGGCGTAGTCGGCGCTCCAGGAGGACACCAAGAGGCCGGCGTTGTCGGAGAGCGTGCCGGTGACGATGTCGGAAAAATCTTCCGTCTCCATCACCTCTTTCGAGGGGGTGGCAAACTTGGAATTGGGGGCCAGCTCCCAGCTGAGGGTCTCATTCTTGTTGCCCTGCTTGAAGAGGTAGCGCGTGACGGTGATGCTGTTCTGGTTAGACACGTAGAGGTCATTGGTGTCGGGGTCAAATAGAAAATCATACGGGTGGTCGAGCAGCACATCGGTGGAGGACTGAAAGGCGGCGGTGAAAAGATAGTCACGGGTGCAGTCCTGGTTGAGAGATTCATTCATAAGACCGTTACCGCTGACCGCAAAGATACGGCTATACGATCCACTGGCACTGCTCACGTAAAGATGTCCATTCGGGCCGAAACGCATCGAGCGAAGTTTACCCACCTTTACATCGGACGGGAAAGAGGCGTTGTTGATGACCTCTCCAAGGTACATTCCCTGGGTATCAAAGGACCATATATTGTCACCCATGTTGCTGGTGACGTAGACGGCATGGGTGTTGCCGTTGGAGGGGCACACCGCGCAGACCGTCCCCACAGAAAGAAGTGTAACGATAAAGAGACTAACGTATTTCAGAAGCATTTTTTCTTTTTTCTTATTTTTGGTGTTCCTAGAAAATCGAAAGTTGTGTAATCTGTAGAAAACAAGGGCGGAGAGAAAAGGAGAAGGATATAAGAGAATGAAAAGAGTGTAAAAGATCAATATGTTCGCATTGTTTTACATCTCCAAAAGGAAAATATAAGTCAATATTCGGTGGGTGTGCCGAGACGCTAAACATGGAAAGAAATCGAAACGATAATCGTAAGAAAAAAAAAAAAAAAATCACTCACAATTTGTGAGTGGAGAAGGATTCAGCCGCTGACGGTTAAACTGTGGAGAGACAAAGGTATTTGACGTCAACGAAGGGCTCAATACCGTACTTGGACCCGTCACGACCGAGGCCGCTTTCCTTGACCCCACCGAACGGGGCCACAGGATGGGAGATGCTGGCCTCGTTAACGCCCACCATGCCGAACTTGAGGGCACGGCCCACACGATGCTGTTTACGGTAGTCCTGAGTGTAAAAGTACGACGCGAGACCGGCGCGGGTGGAGTTAGCGATTTGGACGGCCTCTTCCTCCGTGTTGAACTTCACGAGAGGCAGCACGGGGCCGAAGAGCTCATTCTGGCAGCAGCTCATCGTGGCGTGGTTGACATTGGTGATCACGGTGGGTTCAAAAAAGTGACCCTTGCCGTTCACCTTCACCGCATTACCGCCGGTTTCAATCTTAGCGCCCTTTTCCTTGGCGTCCGCCACCACACGTGTCATGCGGTCCACCGCGGCCTGGTTGCAGAGGGCTCCCATATTGGAAGTGGGGTCAAAGGCATTGCCGACCTTGAGCGCCTTCACCTTGGTGACGAGGAGATCACGAAACCGATCAAATACCTCGGCCTGTACGAGGCACCGGTTGGTGCAAATACACGTCTGACCCGAATTACGGAATTTGGCGAAAATGACCCCATCCACCGCCCTCTCCAGTTCCGCGTCGTTAAAGACAATAAAAGGGGCGTTGCCACCCAGCTCCAAGCCGAGCTTGCGGACCGCGTCTGCCGACTGTTCATAGAGTAACTTTCCGACTCGGGTGGAACCAGTGAAAGAGATTTTGCGCACGTCAAAGCTGAACGTCAGAGCACTGCCGATCGCGGGGGCATCGCCTGGGACGACGTTGAAGACACCAGGGGGGAGACCCGCCTCCTCGGCAAGCTGGGCGAGGGCCAGGGCGGAAAAAGGCGTCAACTCGGACGGCTTCAGCACCACCGTGCAGCCCGCTGCGATGGCCCCGGCGGCGCCACGGGTGATCATGGAGGAGGGGAAGTTCCACGGGGTAATAAGACCCACCACCCCAATAGGCTGCTTGATCACCGTCGTCTGTACCCCAGGTCGGGGCCCACCAATGATGTCCCCATACACCCGCTCCGCCTCCCCCGCGTACCAGTCAATAAAGGTCGACGACCCCGCAATCTCCCCGGAGCCATCCGCTATGACTTTCCCGCACTCCCTCGAGAGGATGTTGGCCAGTGCGGGTTGGTGCTCCATCATCAGCGCCGCCCACTTGCGCAGAATCTTGGCTCGCTGCGCCGGCATCGTTTCCTTCCAGCTCTCAAAGGCGGTGGAGGCGGCCTCGATCGCGGCGGTGGTCTCTGCGCCTCCGAACTTGGGGACGTGGCCAATGACATCGTTCGTGCAGGGATCCTCCACGGCGATAGCGTCCCCTCCCGTCACCCACTGCCCGTTGATGTAGCCCACTGGCTTCTCAGTAAAATTGAGCTCCTTCACATATCGGGCCGGATTTTTCAGGTCGAACGGCTTTATCTTGAGTGCTTTTAAGGCTTTGGACATTATTCTTATTTTATTGTTGTTCTAATAGCAATAGAGATCTAAAAAAAAAAAATGGGGGGAAACGAAGTATACTGAATTAGATTGCATTCATTTCGTTTTGTAGAGATTCCACATGCTTTCAATGTTCACACAAAAATAATGCTAGTCGTTTTTTTTTTTTCAATTTCCTAAATTCTAAAATGAAAAAGAGATTATTTTTTTGATTTCAATGCTACGAAAATCCTACTTTATTTTTACCAAAATGAAGAGAAAACAAGTTTTCTTACATAAAATAAAATTACTACTCTTTGCCGAAAACATCTTACTCGGCGGCGGCATCCTCCTCCACGGCCTCGGGGAGGTCCTTGAAGATGGTGGTGATCTGGGGACCCCAGGCGTCGGACCACTGGTAGCCAGTGCCCATCTTGCGGCGCCACACGCGGAGGTAGTCCGTCTTGTACTCGGAGCGGGCGGTAAGAAGGGTACCCTGGCGGACAAAGATGAACCACATCGCAATGAAGTAACCCGCGACGGCCACGACACCGGTCCAGTAGATCGGGTACTTGAAGTGGTTGTAATTGGTGAAGCTACGGGAGGACTGGACGAGGGCGGTGGCACTGCGCACAGCGGAGGGGGTCAGAACGCGGCGGAACATATTACTGATTATTAAAGAAACTTAATAATAACTGGAGGGAAAGTAGACAGAAAGGGAAGAGAGAGAGAGAGAGAGAAGGAGTTGGAATGGAATTCAGTGGTGAAACACAAGAAAAGAAAAGGGTGGGAAAAAAAGAAATCGAAGAGAGAATAGCAATTTAGAGCAATAATGATACATAATTTGATATAATACAATGTTGATGTTTTTTTTTTTTTGGAGGGGTAGCCTACTTTTTCTTTAGGCTAGAGCTAGGGGCCTCATGAATCGCCACCCTAGACCCCGACAGGAGCGCGAGGCTGTCAGCCCCTGGTCCGCCGTTCCGCTCCAGCTGGAACTCCTTGTACGTGGTGCGCTGTGAAAGAGGGGCCAAGGTATTCACGGTGGCCTTCTTACTGGGGGGCCCGTAGAGGGCTTCGTGGCGGGCGGAGACGGGGGCGGAGGCGGGGCTGGAGCGGAGGGAGAGGTCTTTGTGGATGCGGGCACTGGGGCGACCGTAGAGGTCAGCGGCCCGGCGGGCGGAGTAACCGCCATCGGCCTTGGTCTGAAGTGTAGGGACCCCACCGGGGGTCTGGCGGGGCTGTGTGGCGCTCTTGGAGGTGTCGGGGACCTCCTCGGAGCCGAGGTAGCGCACCACGAAGGCGCGTATCTTGGGGTCCGCGGGCTTCAACTCTTGACAAGAGAGAACATCCCGCAAGGCAAAACGGGGTTCGTCGAGGGCAAAACGGGCCTGTGCGCGGTGATAAAAAAAGAGGGGTTCACTTTCGTTCGTTTTGATCGCGTTGGTGAACTCCTCCTCCGCCCCTTTCATGTCCCCCATCTTCATCATCTTGCACCCCCAGAGGTCATGCAGGAAGGAGAGCCGCCGGGTCGCATCGGCGTTACCGGGCTCCAGCTCCAGCACCCTCTCAAAGTCCTTCAAGGCGTTCTCGTAGTCCTCCAGCTTAATATAGCAATCCCCTCTCGCCAAAATAACAGGAATGTTGTCGCCGCGCCACTTGAGGGACTCGGAGTAGTAGGACACCGCCTCCTCAATACCGGACTGGCCATCCATGCTGGAACCAATGGCAAACAGCACCGTGGTCATGAGCTCAATCGCCTCCTTGTGCGACCCGTTAGAGTCCTTGATGCACTGAAAGAGATCCTTCACGCTCTTTTTTTGATTGCCAGAGTCGATGTAGATCTTCGCCCTCGCAAATACTAACTCTAGGTCCCCTGGGGTGACCATGATGCACTTGCTAATGGTACCCAAGTCCCTCTGTTCGAGCGCCTTTTCACGGTAGTAGTTGTACTTTTTGAGAAAAATGTGCTTGGCGATGGTCAAACTAGGGTGAAACCGCATCTTTTTGGTGTATTCATGATCCTCCGGTCGCTCCAACTCTGTCAAAAGCTCCCTTGCCTTGATGAACGCTTGCCGTCCCGAGTACAACTGAATCAAAAGGGAGCCAATGTCGTTCTTTAGGCTGGCGTACGTGGGGGAAGCGTAGAGAGACTCCAAGAGAAACTCGGCCTCTTCCTCCTTTTGTAGTGCCATCAAGTAGGTCGCTCGATGCAGCTCCACCACCGGAACCGGCGCCCGGTCCGCCTCGGAGAGTAGATCGTTGATCTCAAGAGTGCACCGTAGGGCCTGTTCATAATCAGAGAGACGGAAGAGTACGATACCCAGAGCGTCAAGAAGACCCACCAGACGGGATATCACCGCGTCTTTTTTCACCCCACTATCATCCTTAAACTCCTTCGCCATCTGTTGTCGTTCCGCCGGTGACAGCACCGCCCCCACTTCCCCTTCTCCTCCCTTGGGGATACTAATAGAGGTGCTTTCCTCCGTTTCGCCGTCCGTCCGTCAGCTCAGGGACCTCACCGCTGCCTAAGAAATGGGGGACGGGAGGGCTGTTGAAGAGCAGCAAGGACGCCCCGCGTTTGCGCTCCACCTCTCTCATGGCCTCCCGACGGCGACGGGTCAGCATCCAAAGGGCCCTACGGTAGTGGCGGACGGCAGACTGCAGGTCACACAGAAAGACGTAGCACTCCGCGATGGCGGCCTCTGGATTGGCGTTGTCGGGGGCGAAAAAACTACACTCTAAAAAGGAAAGGATGGCGCCTTCAATATCTCCCTCCTGAAGTTTCGCGACGCCTTCATAGTACATCTGCTGCGACTTGTCATTTTGCACCGAATTGGTGGATGTTTCTAGTTGCATTTTGAATCGGCTATGACAAGGAAGGAAAGAAAAAAAAAAAAAGATAGGAGAAAGGAGAGATAAGGAGATAA
>AUXL01000054.1:0-24376 GCA_000482185.1 Angomonas desouzai | reverse complement strand
CCCCGGATCGAGGCGAGGCGTGGGAATGTGCTGCTGCCAAATGTGCTCCCTCATCTTTCGGTCGGGTAGTTTGAACTCAATCATGAGAGAGATACGGCGGTTCATGGCCTCGTCCATGTGCTGGGCCTGATTCGTCGCCATGACAATCACCCCGTCATACCGCTCAAACGCATTCAGCACCGAAGTGACGGTGGGGTTATTCTCGCGACTCTCAAAAAGGGTTTCACACTCGTCAAAAAAGATGATGGCGTCGTTGAGTTTGGCTTCACGGAAGAGAAACTGCATGATGGAGGGGGCGCTCGGGCTGCCTTTGATCTCGGCGACATTCACCACCAAAATTTTCTTCTGGAGGGAGTGCGCGACGGCGTTGGCCAGCATCGTCTTCCCGGTTCCGCTAGGACCATAGAATAAGATGACCAGCCCACCCTGTCCTTCTACCCCAATAAACTTGTTATCCGCGGCACACTTCTTCTTGCACCGTTCCACCAAACTGTAATGCTCAATGGTGTTGTGAACGAGGGCGGTGGTATCCTGAGGGAGGACAACCAGAGAGAGAGGAATGGTGGGGACATACAGCCGCGACCCCGGCACCAGCTCGCTCGTCTCCGTCTCCATTCCCATCAAGGAATCGACAATCTTTCGATCAATATCGCAGAAATAGTCCATCAAGTCGGTGTTAAAAGAGGTGCGGCCGTCATTGCTGACTGAAAGAATACTATGCTTCACTAAAGGGGCGCTGCGGTAAAAGGCTTTCTAGCTACCACACGCTCCATTAGCCCTTCACACAAGACAAACAAAATATACCCCACCGTCATCACCCGCTGTCCATCCCTCATCGCATACTTGCCATTGATCGCGATGATGACATCATGGGAGATGGTGTTGCCCACCATGAGGAGAATAATCGTCTTTTCGAGCTCGGTGAGTTGGAGCTGTCGGGAGAGCTGCTCAATGCGGGGGACGAATACCCCCGCGGCGAGGGTGGCACGCAGACGGGCCTGATGCACCGCACTCGCCACGCGCACCTTTCCCCTCAACTCCCTCACACTCGACTCCATCTTGGATTTGGAAACAAATATATTCTCTTCTTCATCTTTGAGAGAGCCCTCGGTGTTGCGAATGTTGATGATGAGGGCGATGATTTTGAAAGCGGCCTCCATGAACTCTACATCGTTTTCATAGGGGGTGTGGAGGGTGTCGCCGCTCACCGTGGGGGTAGAAGGGGTGTGTTTCACAGAGAAAGGAGAGATGTCCTTGAGCGCCATCGTCAGGTCCGGTCCTTGCGTGAGGGCGTTACTCCCAATACTGTCCATCACCTCCGAAATGACCTTTTCGTTCTGCGCCGTGACCCCCGCGACGGCCTCCTCCGCTAAGCGGTTCAGGTCCTCAGAGTCGTCGGTGCCGGCGGAGGGGCTGTTTTCTAACTTTTTCTTTTTGCTGGAAGATTTCTTTTTCTTCTTTGTGTTTTCACCTCCTTCTCCTTCCCCTTCTTCGGGATCGCTATCCTCTCCCTCACCCTCGCTATCGCTGTCACTTTCTTCGTTCTGGTACTCCTCGAGCAAATCAGCGAGCATTGTTTTTTCTAATTTAATCGTTTGCGCCTCCGACAGTTTCGTCCCGCAGAGGGCGGCGACCACCTCATACGGCATGACGACTTTAGTCTCATTAAAAGAGGTCTGCACGGCTACACCTTTGGCTTGAATATTCACTGACAGTACGCCTTCCCGTAGATAGGGACGATCCTCTGCTAATAAATGTAACAGCTCCTCTGCGGTGAGTTTGTTTTGAAAGGCGACCACGGCGAGAAGGGTGGGGTTGGAGATGCTGTAATAGACGTAGGAGCCACAGTGCACCACGAGAAGGTACGTTAATACTTTCGTCTCGATAGAAGAAAGCTCCATCATCTCGGCCAGTCGTAGTACACGGGGGTGGAAGGACATGCGGAGCACTCTGACCCGAGACACCGCCCGCATCAGACCGGTCACTACCTTTACCAGAGGGATCACCGTGAGAGCAGGGAAGATCCCCAACCAGTGACACTCTCGTAGCCAACTATCATCAATACCATAGGAGGTGATGTTCATGTGAAAGCGGTTAATACAGAGTAAAAATTCTTGATCGAGTAAGAAGGCGCTGTCGTTGTCGATCGACGGGAGGTGGTGCACACTGTACTGGAAGAGAAGGTCTAATAGGGTTTGAAGGGTGGCACGGTATGGGGTGCCGTGGGAGGGGAAAGACGATTCCCAGATATCCTCCACCGACTCCTCCTTTTCTCCCTTTTCCTTTTCCTCCTTCGATGGTGAAGTCGTCTTGGAGGCCGCATGCTCTCTCGAGCGCTTTTTGTCGGTGGACTTGGTCTCCTCCGCAGCAGGAAGACGCGCCGACGCAAAGTAATCGACCAACGTGCGAGGGGCAAAGGCAGAGCGTAGAAACCCCATTCGCGATTCTATTGTACTGTCCTTTCCATTTTCTTTCTGTTTACTACCATTAGCGCTACTCGTCCCCGAAGGAGCTTTGCCCTCTGTCTCTACGGTTTCCGCGTCGGTGGTGTGGTGAAGGAAGAACTCTATGAGGGGGTGAAAGAGGTCTAGGAGAACCACAGGCGTGGTCTTGAAGCGCCCTGTAGAAAGGAGATGGGCGGCCTCCGAGTCCTCCCAGCGCCATGGAGCAGAAGGAGAGGAGGTGACGGCTACTTCGGTGGTTTTCTTTGAGGACGTAGACTTTGCCGCCTTGGGGGGCATTGGTGTATGGGGGGTGTGATTTATGTTTTTCTACAAAGCAAATAAAGAAGAAAGAAAGAAAGAAAGAGAGAATATAGTATTTTGATAATGCAACTGTTGTCATTCACAATCAGTAGTTATGCTTCAGAGTAAGATCAGAAATAATCCATCTTTTTTTTTTTAAACGTTATGTAAATCTTAGTTCGCCTTCGAATAGGGACAGTCCGCGGAGGTGTGTCCCGACATCCCGCACAGCGCACACCCCTGCGACGGCAACACTAACAGATCGTCATCCTCCTGTGCCCACCGCGTCGTCTTCACCCCCTCTTCTCCATTTCCCTCTTCCGATTCTTTCGGAATGAGATTCTCTGGTAGAAACACGGAGGTCTGTTTCTCCGCGGTGGGAACGGTAAACGAGAGTCGCTTGATAGTCACCTCACCATTTTTTTCCTTCTCCAACAGAGGATGGCGTTGGTGCTCCGGACAGGCAAAAGAGAGCAGTCCTAACGATCGGATCAGCATAATAATGCCCACTTGCTGATCATAACTGAGTTCCTTCCATCGGAGCGGAAATCCACTTTTATTTTCACTCTTTTCCCGAAATGCCTTTTCCTCCCGCCGCAGAAAGACGGTCAAAATGCCGACATAATCGGGTTGTAATAGTGCGAATGGATTGTTATTCTTATCGGCAAATAAATCCGTTAGGATGGCGGTCGGATCTCCCTCTGCCTTAATCTTTTCCTCCTCCTCTTTTGTTTTTTCATTTTCTTTCTTTGCTGTTTCTTCTTTTCCAGAAAGAAATTTGGGCACGAAGAGGGACATCTGCAGGGCTTCGTTTTCGGTCAGCTGACGTTTAAAAGTGAAAGTCCACCGCTTCGCTGAGGCTTCGTAAGAAATGCTTTCGGGAAGAAATATCGATGGCAGTTCATGACGCCACACCTCGCCGATTCGGAGACTCTTATCCTCCTCCAAGTGCTCCGCTAGTGTGAGAAAGTTTTCTTCTAATAACGGCTTCACGTACAAGTGATAATGTAAAAGCAACACCTTCTCTAAGGGGATGCTATTGGTGGTTTCTTTACTGTCCTCTTCTTTTTGTGAGGATTGCTTTTCTACCCACTGTACAATATTTTCCTCTGCCTCCCCTTCTTCCTTCTTTTTCTCCACGGGGAGTTGGAAATAATAGTAAAAAGCGGCGCTATAAAACAGCGCAACGTCCATAGACATTTCATATTTACGGCCTCGCAAGACGATTTGAACTCGGTGCTGCTGTATTTGTTCTGGGGTGAGGGGAAGAAGTGTGGTGTCGGTTTTGGAATGACTACTGTGAAGGTGTTCTTGCACCTCGGGGTGATCGATACGAAGGGCGGTGAGGAGCATTACTGGGTAATCTATGTTTATTATATTTTATTTATTGGTATATTTAATATCTAAAAGACGCACAAAGAAAGAAAAAAAGAGAGAAAAGAGGAATTAAACACCACAATAATACTGAACCGACATAAAACTAGAAAACGTTTTCCCCCTTTTTTTTAATTATTTTCGGATCTTAAAATCTGCGGTTAGTTATGCGGTAGAAAAATAATATATATATATGTATTCTGAATACGAGAAACGTCGTATCATTGCATTGGTGATTCATTCTTTATTTTAATCATAATTATTATTGCCTTTATTGGAACGCCACGAGATAATCGGTGACGATTTCTTTCGGATCAAACTCCACATAAATCGCCTTTGCGGTCCAAAATTCAATCTCTTCCTGACTCCTCGCCGCTTTGATGGCCGCGGTCGTGTAGGACAGATAATCGGGCTGTATTTCGAGTCGAGTGACGCGGTCCAGCATGGCGTTGGCGCCTTCTTCAAAGTGCTGTACCTCTCCATGTCCTACTTTTACCTGTGGATCATAGTGAAAGTCGTCGATGGTGCCATGCTCGGGGTGTAACTCCAAATACGCCTTCTTCATGGCGTACTTGGCGTGCTGAATAAGAGTTCCCAAGAGGAAAGGGTCTTCATCAGCGGCCTGCAGGGCGGCGAGGATTTCTTGCTTGGTGCTGTCAATCGTTGTCGCGACAGATTTGTGAAGGGACTTGTCAGCGATGGCCTGGAGGGTGGAACCGCGTTGGAGAGGGTCGGCGGTGTGGTGCTTGATCTCTTTGGAAATATACTCTAGCAGTTCTCCGTTGCCATAGACAAAACAGAGATCCTTGGCTCTGGTGAGAGCGACGTTAATACGGTGCCAGTCGCTCACAAACCCCAACGTCTGACGCACCGCGGCGGTCATGGTGAGATCATTCTTGTCCTCTTCCTCTTCCACCACCCCTCCTCCTTCTACCTCGTTGTCGCCCTTTCTGCTAAACCCCTCGTTGCCTTGCTCACTGGTAAAGACAGCGTCGTCTTGGAGAAAGGCGGCGAAGCGGCGTCGGCGCTCTTCTAACGATACGTCCTCGACGGGAGAGGCGACCTGAACATCATCGTCGTCACTACACTCAATGGTGGTGACGAGCGGTGCCGCTGCCCCCTCCGGCGCCTTTCCATGCTCCTGCCTCCAGTCCAGCCCTTGCTGCTGCCGTAGCTGTTGATTCTTTTTGTTGGTGTCAATACGAGCGGTGAGCTTTTTCTTTTGCCCCTCCCGAAACGTCCGGACACAGCTGATGAGAATAATACTCTTTTCCTTTCCTTGGAAGCTGTCCACCGTCGCCACCTGCACATGCTCTCTTTCTTCTTTCATCATGTACTGAAAGATCAAATCTTTCTGCGCCTTATAAAACGTAATAATACCACAGTGTACGCCGAATTCCTCCCAGGAAAGATTCAAAAAGTTTTTTAGTTGGCGCATGTGTTGAAGGAGGGCGGAGGCTTCTGTCTTGTTGATCAGCGAGTGCGAGCCACCAAACTGCATGTCGGAGTCGACATTGATGAATCCAAAGCGAGGCATCTTGGCCAGTTTCTGCGAGATGGTCTTCTGCGCCTCGCTGATACCAATTTCACACCAATTCCGTTCCTTCACCACCGCCGCATTTTTCAGTTTACTGTCATAAATATAACGATTGGGAAAGGCGGCGACGTCGGGGTGCATGCGGTATTGTGTGCGGAGAACAAAGGAGAAGTGTCGATTGCGTAGCAGACGCACAAGTAGACTACGACGAAGGCCATACTGAGAAGCCTGTGTACAGAGCACCGTCGGCTGCAACTGCCTCGAGTCCCCTACTAGAATACACTTTTTACTCGCCAGCATCAATCCCTGCAGCGTCTCCGGCTCCGTTCCCTGCGAGGACTCATCAATGATCACCACATCAAATGAGTCGATATGACGAGAGACCTGATTGAGGGAGCCCAAAGTGGACGCGATCACCGAGGCGCGTAGGATGACATCTCGTTTCGCTTGATACCGTAGCGTGCCCACATAACCCGTTTGCTTCTCGATAATGTCCTCGACAATGTCGTCGAGGTAGACTTTGGGGTTCAGACTGAGGATTTCGGGGTCGGTGCTTTCCCGGACGCCGACACGTAGCACTGAGGCATCCGCCAGCGCCCTGACACGGTTGTTAGAGCCATAATGTAGGCGATTTTCATCCTTTAATAAGAATTGCAACTTCTTGATGCGTAGGAGGGCTTCATCAACGGCGCAGTTGGACGGTGCACAGATGAGAATACGACTGCCAGCGGCGTGTAGCAGTAAGTTCAGCACCAAAGAAGCGATGGTTTGGGTCTTGCCGGTGCCTGGGGGGCCCTCAATAATGAGCAAATCTGGAGAAGAGGAAGTGGTGAACCCTCCCTCCATGTGGGGGAGGTCCTTGACGTCGGCGGTGCGCAGAATAGGCCCATTATCCCACCGTGGCTGCAGTGCAAAGAGGACACTAGCGATCGCCTTCACCTGCCATTCATTCAGACTGCGCCCCAACAGCAACCGGGCCCGTGCCTGCACCATGCGACTGCTAGAAAGATAGAAATTAACGGCGTTGAAGAAGGCCTCGCTCTGCGCGGCGGTGGCGGTGGGGTCGTAAATGGTTTGACCGAACTGCGTATTATAAATATTATGAATCGCTTTAATGGTGGTGAAAGTGGCATTCAGCGAGTTGAGTCGTTTAAGATAGAGAAAGGTTCCCTTTTTCTCAAAAGAGGGGAGAAAGTGGGTGAGAGAAGGGGCGAGAAAGGGGTTGAAGGAGCGGAGGGAGCCGTTGAAAGTGTCGGTGATGGGGGCGTGATGACTGGGGACGGTAGTAAGACAGATCTCATACTGACCAATGTTCTTGACACAGGCAATCTGAGGGTAGCAGCCCAGCGTCACCCACAGCGGTGGGATCTCCTGCCACAGCTCCCCCAACGCCTTACCGGTCTTTCCCATCTGAAATTCCAGGAAGGAGGGAAGAAAGGTGGAGAGAGGGAGTAACATCACGACGAGGTCATTGGCCATGAGATTGTCATACTTGTAGTTCCGTCGGCGCTTCTCCTTGACCACACTTCCTTTATGGGGCTGATTTCTATCGGGCCATTCGTCCTCTACGGTTTCCTCGCACGGGGAAAGTGTGATGTCGAGGTCAGAGCCACCAGAGCTCACCACGACGGCATCACCACCGAGCGACAACTTTACCTTGACCCCGTCGCGCGCCACCACCCGACTCAGCGGATACCGCGCCGCGTAATAAGAGGCGTTGTTACTCCGACCAAGGGTGCTAGAATCCAGCGTGATGGGATTTCTAGTGAAGCTTTGATTTCGACTGCTGTTATTACTATTGTTATTATTACCTCTCTTTCCCCCTCTTTTCTCGTTGGGACGGTTGGGGAGGGTGACGAATCCGTTACGGCGGCAATATTCAAACCATTCTTGCGCATTGGAGCTAACATCAAATCGCAGTTCGAGCGCGATGTGCGGCGAGAAACTATTAGAATAGATTTGACTCGCCACTTGGTACTTGTCTAGCATGCTGGTGTCACGAAGGAGATTGGGGACCACCGCGGCCACCTGAAAGGTGCTCTGATCGTGAGAGACAAAGATCTCGGGTAGAACCGGGATCGCGGAGGCCACACAAGTGCTTCTTCTCCCAATGATATCATCGATGGAGGGTTGTTTGTGGTTGACATTGGTACGGATAGCGACGTCGGTGAGCGTGCGGCACACATCTTGAAAATTGGTCTTGTTTAACGCGAGATGAATGTTGCGGGCCTGCATTTCGCGCATCTTTTCTTGCAGCCGGGAGGGCTTCGCGGCCGGTTTAAACACCTTCTTTGGCGCCGGTGCTGGTGCGCGAGACACAATCACCACGTCATCATCCACAGCCTCCTCTTCTTCTTCACCCGAATCCACTTCCATCGGGAGGACTCTCTTCCTCGTGTTGAGGGAAGGGGTGGGAGCGGGTCGGGGTGGCTCTGGGATTGGGATGGTGGAGACATAGGGCTTCGCATTTCGGTGCTCTTCCTCCAACTGCCGTCGTCGCATCGCTTCGTTCTGCACCCGCTCCGTTTCTTCCATCTTTTCCTTCGCGCGTTGGAGTTGCATCTCTGCGGTGTGTCTCTTCTCCTCGGCCTCAAATTGTTCAAATCGACGGTTCTGTTCACTAATGACATCGTCGATGGATTTGACAGCATCCTCCGCGGCGGTCGCCAACCACCCCGGTGCGTACTGCTTCAACGTGTCCCGATGCACCGGTTGAAGGCTTCGAAGGATGCGGACCAGATGCTGCGTCGTGCTGGCTCGGAGAGCGGTGTCGCGGCGGACATATTCATCGGGAAGGGCCCCCGCCACACGTAGCAACGCGGGAGTAAAGGACTGCTGGGGGAACTGCTCCCACTTTTGGAGTAATAACACCCACACCGTTCGTACAATTAGGTAGAGTTCCTCCGTAGCTAGTAAATTTTCCGAAGACTGCTCCAACATGCATTCATCGTAGTCGGGCGCCTTCACCGGTGCCTCTTCTTCCACCCCGGTCGGTTTTACCTTCGCGACGTACACCAGAGAGGGTAAATTCACAATCACCTGATCTAGTAAGAGTATCCCCTCCACCGAGGAGAGACCCACCACATGCAGAATGAGGGCCACCATCCACCACGCCATGGCCCCCAAGTTGGGCCGCATTGTGGAAAGAGGACAGCGACTGAGGTAACACAGCCACCGCTGTCCCTGCGCCCTTGCGAGGTTGTCGACGGAAGGGGTTTTGAGGGAGAGAAAGTGCGACTTGAGTTCGGGCTGGGGCAGCACCACGTGCGTCCACATCCATACCGCGGCATCGGCTTCATAAGTGCGTCGCACGGCGTCACTAACGTCCGACAAAAACACGCGATCCACCGCCATGCCCAATCGCAGTAAGGCGCGGGAGGGGGAGAGATGAAGGAGATGGACCACTTTAGGAATCTTTGAACCCGTGCTGAAGAGACGAGAGAGCGCGACATATTTGGTGCCGACATCGAACGACACCCCACGGGGGTCTGCCTCCGTCTTTTCGAGCAGTTTTAGAATCTCTGACCGTTGCCCTTGTAGGAGGGGACACAGTGCCTCGACAAAGTTCTGAAGTACTTTAAAGAAAGGGGTAGCACCGTCCTCTAGATCCTCCAACAACAACCACGCGGGATAAAGGTCGGTCATAAAGGTGAGCGCGCTGAGATTATCAAACAACCCTATAAAGATACTGTAGTGCACTTCTAATTTAATGGCTTGCTTAATAATGGTGGGGTAGTGCTTCCAGATTCGGTCAAACACCGCGAGACCGGCGTAGCTCGAGGAGGAGCGAGGACGGAAGCACACCACGTCCATCTTCATGTATAAATGAAGAAGCTGCACGGCGTAGGGGGACTGTCGCATGAGGACACCACCAATCATGAGCCCCACACACTCCTGTTCATAGGACTCCAACAACTTGTGAGGGTAATCGGAATAGAGAAAGTTACGGTGGACAATGTCGAGGGACTTGAGTACGCTGTAGAGCCCATAGAGCGCGAGATCGAGTATACTGGCTTCCTTTTCCGCCGGACTGTACACGGAGGGCTCCGAGCGATCCCTGGCCTGTTCCACCGCCTCCTGAAATTTAAACTGACTTCTCAAGTTTAGCATTAACACGCGGAAGAGCCAACCCGCCGATTTGAGAGGGGCGACACTGTTGGCGGTGGTCGGTGGCGGGGGATCGAGCTGACTGAGAAAGATCCACCACTGCCCCATCTTTCCCCACCGCCACCGCTCTTCCATATTATCCCGCGGTATCCCCTTGGCGTTATCTAGAAATATATTGACTGCAATTTTGATTACTGATTTGATGACATCAGCGGCGAAAGTGGGGGACTCTAGCTGTTTGAACTGCTCATTGAGAAGAAGGGCGATTTTACGTAACATTTGACGGGATATGCCGTCGCTAATTTCCGTGGAGATATTCGCGCTGCGATCGGTAAAGTGGACTGGGGAGGTGGGCGACGAACCGGAGGTGGTGGCGGTGACCCCGGGGTGGGCGGCACGACAGGACTTGCTAATATCTTGTTGAAGACGGAACAACCACTGAAAGAGCATCGTTCCTCCTAGTAATAACACGACAATGTGGTGCACGGGACACTCTCTTGCATCCGCCCCACACTCCTTGTGAGCGTGGTTCAGTCGAGCATCTAGAGAGGTGAGGAGACAGAGCAGAGCGGCCACCCCTCGCACTAGTCCATCCAGTCGACCGGTGCTGACGGCGGTGCCTTCCCGATCCATCAAAGGGGGAGAGGTTTCAGAGAGGTATTTGATCGTGCAGAGAAGGCGCACACTCAGGCGCCACAGCTTTTGCCATCGCGATCGCTTGACCTCCGCTTCACTATTCCCATACCGGGTCTCCCCCGCGGTGACCAAGAGAATCTGTTGTAGGGTCTGACGGGCCCACCGGTGCACGGTGAGGTGACTATGAAATAGTAATAGAATCAAGGAGGGATGGAAATCGAGGGGGATATGCAGCGCGTTGAGGTCCTCCGCCTCTTCTTCAGCGGTGGTTTTTTTGACCAAAGCGGTGGCGTCCCGATCGACCAACGGCGGCGGCACCAAAAACAAATACCGAATAATATCCTGTGCGAGCCCTTTCGAGGGTAAACCAGGAGGCTGTCGCGCGAGGTGGGAGAGACCACCGGATAGAATGTGTAGAATCTTTTCCATCGCCGCCCCTCCCCTCCACTCCGTCTCCCCGGTGGGAACAGTAACTCTTCAAGACTCCCAGCGGGGGTAGGGGAAGAAGAAGAAGCAGAGGTAGTAGTGCCAATAGGGGGGCTCATCTCCATAAAGTTTTGGTTCGCGAACTGTGCCGTAGCGCTAAGAGAAGGGCCAGGGGTGACCCACGGGCGGAGGTAGTCCACGTAGTCTTCTATGCTGGGGGAGCTGGATAGGACCGGGAACTCCCCAATAATGGAGGCCATTTTTTTTAATTAATTTATTGATATATATATATGAGTGATATAAGTATTTTTATGCTAAAGTGAAATATGTATGTGGAGCTTCTGTTTAGAATGTTTGAAGTTAAAAAAAAAATATATATATATATTGTGCTCTATAGAGGTGACAAGAGGGGAAAAACAAGAGTGTGTTTTTGTGAATGGAGAGCAGGTTTCCCTTTGAAGCCTAGAATGAAATAAAAAAATTTAGTAAAACATTTTTTTTTTTTTGTGTGTGTGATGTGTGTGATAGCATTTTTTTTTACAGAAAAATATTAATGACTCGATTTGATATTACTTTTTAGGACTCGTACACCGGCATACGATCCACCGCCTTAGCCAGCACCTTGAACGCCGGCGTCACCCATGCCCCGCACGAGCACTGCGTCCCCACCCAGCTCTGCGTGCCTAACTTACACCGACAGTGAAAACAGTATAATGTATCCGGTAGTCGTTCGTTTCCCTCCGCCCGTGCCGTTTGCTCCTCCTCGCTCACCCACGTGGTGACCTGAGGATCTAAAAAGTAGCTGGTGCAGTCCACCGCGTCCCCCATGGCCTCCATATTCTTCCGCTTGAAGTTTTTGTTGCCTTTGGCGTTTTTATCATTGTCATGAAGGACGCGTTCGTTTTCTCTGAAGAGAAGGGTGCGGCAGTTTTTGCAGGTGTATTCGTAGTCGATGATGGTGGGGGGCGCGGGCTCCTCCACCGCTACCGCCGTCTCTTCTGGATTCTGTGAAGAAGACATTATATTTTCTATGAATAATAATAATGTAAAAGGAAGAAAGAAAGAATTGTGAAATATAAAAAAATGGTAGTGTTATAAATTAATCTGATGGGATTTAGAAACAAATAACAAAACAAAAACTTTTTTTTTCATTTTTAAACTAGTACTTGACACCATTCAGTAATGTTAACACGGGCTCTGTTTCTTTCTTTTCTTTTTTAAGTTTTTATTCATATTAAATATATATAACTGTTGTCAAGCACACTCTCCTTCTCCTTCACATTCTATATCTCTTTCCCCTTTTCTAGGAAAGAACCTTCTCTTCATAGTCGGCAGCAAAGTAGAGCAGTTCCTGCGCCACCTTCGCCACCTGCTGCACCACCTCTAATACCTCTTTACTGATGGTGAGACCACCGGGGGTTTTCAACGAGGCACATGCCAGGGCGGTGAGTTGGGGAAAGTGGACGAGGAAGCGAACGAGATAGGTGATGTGCACCTGTGCGCTCCACACCGGCGTGCTCACGGCGTCTACTTCTGTTTCTTTACTTTCTTCCTTTTCCTTTTCCTTCTCTTTTTGTTTCTTGCTGTATAGACGCACCGCCTCTTTTGCGGACCACTCTCCCAGCTCCGCTAATTCATTCGGATACACCAAAAGAGAAAGAAAAAGACGGTTAAACTGACTCTGAAGAACTTCAATCACCTGAAGATACGTTTCCTCCTCGCGGACACTAAACTGAAAAGGATCGTTAAAGTCTTTTCGGGTGCGTTGAGAGGAGAAGAAATCTCGAATGGTTTCCTTGAAGGCAGAGAGAAGGGCGTCTACGGTGAGCTCCTTGGAAAGGGTCACCTCCTCTGAGGATCTATTCTTGGTGCTGTTGGTCGCAGCCGTCTTTTTCACCTTTTCTTCAGATTCCTTTTCTTCTTTTAGTTTCTTTTCTACCGGCTCTCCACTGCCCTCTCCCTTCTCCTGCTCTTCTTCCTTCTTTTCATTTTCCTCTTCCTTTTCTTCCTCGACGGGTGGGAGGAGGTCCCCCCGACGGACGGTGGTGTGAAGGAGACGCGCACGGAGAGTCTCCCGTCGAAGGTGGTCCGCGACGATGCGGCGACGGAGGACGGCGGGGACATTCAGCTCTGGCTGCAGCGGCGTCGGGCACACCGTTACCACACTATCCGCTACCACCTGCACCACCTCGCGAGGTCGTTTGTTTTTGGCCACCGCGGGCGCACTCGCTGGAGTCGCCGGGACAGTAGTGGTGGTAGTAGTAGGGGCGGCCTTGGTGTCTGCTGTTGATGTGACACTCTCCACCGCCGGAGAGGCAGGGGCGATGAGACCCTCTGGGGTGGGCGCTATATACTGCGAGGCACCGGTGACCGTCCCCTTCAGCCGGGGCTCATGCCGCACGACACAGTCATCCACCTTACTATGCGCAAACCGCTGAAACGACTGCGCCAGCACCACCCAACTTTCTATTTTACTATTAAACCGAATACAATTGTGTACGATCAGTTCGATATCGTTTCGCAGCGCCATGAGACTATTCGCGATGGTACGGCCAAAGAGGGCACCGTTGGCGTCGGTGGTGTAGACGCCCTCTGACGCGCGTTTCTTCATGAGGACAAGGTTCATGGCATTAGGGCAGACGATCTCATAAGCGGCCTTCATTTCCGGATAGGCTTCCGCGACGTCAATCTCAAACGCACCACCGTCCTCTCTGCGGATTAAACCCTTTACTAAGTCCACCGCGTCCTTGATGGTAAAAGGGGTAGGGGTACTGTTATTATTATGATCGGTGGTCTGGCGCCGTCTACCAACGGCCGTGGTGTCACTAGAAGGCCCCTTCTCCGCGTCTTGCGCCGTCTGCAGCCGCATCGTATTTGCTCTCTTCCCTCCCGTCTTTTTGGCAATGAAATCGTCCACTTTTTTGAGTGCAAAGTTTTCAAATTTAAAGGCGGTCTCGGCGTAGGGCGTACTGGGCCCGTTGAAGCGAATACAATTGGAGGCCATCAGTCGAATGTCATCTTTTAAAGCCTGCAAGTTAATTTCGTGTGAGTACACCCCTTGAGAGGCCTTTTCCGCCGCGGTGGCGAGATCACATCGAACGGGGCACAGGGCGGTGTAGGATTCTTGAAAGTGAGGGTACGTCTTGATGACGTCTTCACTAAAGAGGTGATTGTCTTCTTTTCTATCTAACGAGCGAATCAGAGCGACGAGCTCGGCCTCCGGGTACAGCGGGACCTTGGGGGGCATCTCTCTGTTGCTTCTGAGTGAGTATTATTTATATATTTATATTTATATTTATGTTTGTGTGCTTATCAATGTGTTTTTCTATTCTTTTGTGTTTAGAAAAAAAGGGGGAAAAAAGGAATATCAATTCATTTTTTTACTGTATTTTTACAACTTTTCGTACAGTATGGAAATCAATTAACATTTTTTTTTTTTTTGCTTTATACGAATTAATATACAACGAATGATATACATATAATAATAAAATACATGAAGCCGGATTAGTTTTTCCCTTTCGGTGATCAACTCTCCTCTACCTTTTTCTTCTTGACCTTCTTCACCTTCTTTCCAATGGTGGAGACATTGCTGCCTTTCCGTCCGGTGGCGGTGGAGGCCGAGGACGCCGTCCGCGTCGCTCCCTTGACGCCTTTGATAGCAGGGAGCTGCAGGCTGTTGGCACCAGCTCTCGCCGGCTTCACAACCGACGATTTCTTCCGCTTCGCCGTTCCACTAGCACCCCCCAAGGAAGGGAGGGCACCACCGACGCCGCTCTGCCGCTTCGATACCCCGTCCTCTTCCTTCTCCTTCTTGTGCTGGGAGTTGGACTTGGTCGTCTTCTTGGTGGGGGTGTGATTGCTGGCGAACGCAGAGGACGTTTTGCGCTTCTTTCCTCCCGCCGTAGCGGAGGAAGGGGGAGGGAGAAAGGCGGGGCTGCCGGCACCACCGAGCGAGGAGCGGCGCATGCGGATGTCTACGGCGATGGTGCTCGCGGAGGTGTAAGGGTCCCGCTGTAATAAGGCGTCATAACTGTGACCAGAGCCGGAAGGACCGAGGAGCGCGTCGAGGACCCGCTGCAGTCCGTGTTTACTGTGAAACAGTAGCACCGCCTTGACAGGGAGGGGTAGTCCGTGGTGGGAGAAGGAGGGTGGGGCCTCGGGGTGCTGAACGTCGAGGTGGTAGTTCGCGGAAGAGGCGTTGGCCTCGGCGAGGGGGGTATGACGGGGGGAGAGGACAGGGGGGTCGCCGAGGGAGACCACATGCGTCGCCAGGGCCTTCAAGTCCGGAGCCATCTTCTCCCATCGAGCGGCGAAGGGCTCCAAGTTGGTGTCGAGGGCCGCCGTATCATTGGTGGAAGAGGTGTTGGCGGTGGTGGATTCTTCTGATGCATTGTTTGCGGTGGTGGGGTTCGTCGCATTGCTGTTGGCGTCTTCGATTGTGTCCAACAGGACCCATTGTTTCTTATGAGAGGAGCCCACCGCACGAGACGCCATCTCGCTGACCCTCAAGAGGGAGGCGGAGGTGGTGTCGTCAATCAGCTTTCGCAAATCGGTGTAGTTAGAGTAGGACTTTTCTTTTTGGGCTTCCAATGCCTTGTACCGTTGCTGACGCTCACCGATTGGTTTGTAGGATGCACACCCCGGAGGGGACATGCCGTTTCTTAGTGTATTGGATGTGGTAGTAAACACCTTTTTGGCCTCTCCTTTATCCTTCACCACTAGTGCGCCGTCATCACGGGGGAAGTAGATGTCATTGCCCTCTAATTTCCCTCCCGTCGCCCCGTCCACCATCACCCCCGCGTACCCATTGTCAAAAATAGTATTGTTGACCAACATGGGGGCACCGTTCTTGATGTGGACCCCAATGCTGACGGCGTCGTAGATCAAGTTGGAACGAATCTCTGTCGCGGCGGTGTCGCCCACCACCACATTGTCGTGATTCCAAAGCAGTCGATTGTTCTCCATCTTGCCCTTGGCTTCTCCTTCTAGAGTGATACCTTTGCCGCAGCGAAGGACTCCACATTCGTTGATGGTAGGGGCGCCACCGGTGACGGTGATACCAGACTTGCCGCAGCTCGCGAACAAGGAGCCCATCAGATGGGGCTGGCCCCCCGAGACGAAGACGCCTACTCCTCCCGCTAATACTTCACACTCAAAGAGACTCGTACCACCGTCCGTGATCTCTACACCGACATTACACTCCTGGAAGACACATCGTTTGAGACGACCATGACCGCTACTGCGTAGACCAGACTTGAGGGAAGCAAAGAGACAGTGCGTGAAGGAGGGGGAGGCTTCTTTGGTGATGGTGACCGCTGGGCCGTCGCCATAGGCCCCCAGGAACGCACAGGCGACCAACTCCGTGGTGGTGGCCGCCGCCGCCTCGAGAGAGCAACTGTTCTCGGAAAAGATGCAACCATTGAGTCGGGTGACGGTCAGTTCATTGCTCTTCACCACACAAGCGGCCTCCCCAATGTTTCGCGTAAAGATGCACCGGGAGGCGACACAAGTTCCACCGGGCTTTACGTGCAGCCCTCCAGAGGCGTTACAGTTGATAGTGACGTCTTCTAGGACTGGACTGGCCTCATCGTCAACGACAATCGCCGGTCCCTCTTGTGTGGCGGTGACCACGGAGGCCTGCAGGCGACCCCTCGCCCCGGATCGAAAGGACACCCCATAACGATGATTTCGTTTCAGATAGTTTCCCTCCATGACCGGCGCTGTCCCTTGTTCTAGTACTTCAATGCCACCCTTCTTGTTATCGGTGAGGACATTGCAGTAGAGAGAGGGAGTGCTCCCACCGGTGATGAACACTCCATTGCCATGATTGTCATGAAGTTCATTCGCGACTAGGGTGAACTGCACTGCGGCGCCCTCCAGGACAATACCATGCGACGCGTTCAGTGAAATGGAGTTGCTCGTGAGTCGCCCTCTACCACCGGTGATGTGAATACCGCCTTGCTTTCCACTTTGAATAATGTTCTGCAGCAAGTAAGGCACCGACTGTCCCCCTAAAATGCGAATACCCGCCTCTGTCGATTCATACACATTATTCCCCGAGAAGGTCCCCCCACAGTTTTCTAGCTGAATGGCTACTTCTTGCTTTCGTAGGGTGTTGTTGGCGTAGGTACCCTCTGCCCCTTCTTGAACCAACAGGCCGGTTTTATTTTCATCTAGTGCGTTATATTTGACGACCGGTGAGGCACCATAGCCCTGTACCACAATCCCCGCTCCATGACCCCCCGTGACGTGATTTTCCTCAATCTGTGGCTGCGTGCGTTCACCGGTGACTTTGATGGCAAACTCCGTCATGGTGGAAAAACTATTTCCCGTCACCTTTCCTTTACTCTCGGAGGAAATCAACACGCCCGACTTACACCGTTCAATCATGTTTTTGGAGATGTCTGGTGCTGCCCGATCGCGGACCACCACCGCACTGTTTTGAATCGAAAAGAGTCGGTTCCCGGTGATCTCAGGGGTACAACGGTCTTCACAGAGCAGGGCGGTGAAAGGGGTCTCACAGGTGAAGTCATTGCCTTCAATTTTTGGCGCCGTACTAGGGCCTTTGATGTGAATATGAATACTTCGAGTGTCCTTGAAGGTGCAGTGACTCACGACACTCCTTGTGCGGTCCTCCAAGACCAGTGCCTCTCCCACCTGACGCAGGAAGGAGCACCGTTTGAGCGTTGTTCGTGCCCCCAGACCCAACCGTGCGGCGTGTTGATTCGAATCAAAGAGACAGTTCGTAAGGTACCGGCGGCGTTGGAGCTCGCAAGAATGCCGTACCCCGCTAGATGCTCCGTCATCGTGGTGTTAATACTGTACGTAATATCCAGCAGCAGCCTGGCCTCCTCTTCTTCCTCTTTCTTCTTCTTTTTGGTGATTTCCTCTCCACGTCCTTTTTGTTTCAGTTTGGCGACGGAGATGGCCTCCTCGGCGCCACCGTTTAGACTGGTGACGATGAACTTTTCACCGGTTTGGCTAAAGTAGTGAGGGGAGTCGGCGTAGTACCGCCAGTAGCATGGACTGCCAATGAGAAGGAGACGACCGAGGGAGGTGGCGGACTGCGGGGAGATGTGGCGGAGTGGGGGGTCGTAGGTGGCCTCCATATTACTGACGACGTCGGCCTCCTCAGGGGCCTTCTCGCCGCCTTCCGCGTCCTCCGTTTCTTCTGCCTTCTTCTTTTTCTTCTTTGGTTTGGTGGTCTTTACTTTTGGGACGACTGGAGTGTCGGCGGCGGCGGCCTTTTGCCGGGCGCGTTCTCGCTGTGCCAGGGCGGTGAGAGGATTAAAGAACCACTTCTCCCCTTCCGCGCTGTTCGGCCCCAAGAGAACGGTCGTGGAGGCTCCCATTCTCATATGAGAGCCTATAAAACTGTTTTCGAAAGAGGGCGCCGCGCTGTCTTCGATCCATATCCCAGAACACGCATAGGCAAAGCAACTCTTATCTAAACCCACTGTTCCATTTTCTTCGTTCTCGGAGGCGGCGGCAGCGGCGGAGTGGTCGACCTGAACCCGATGCAGTTGAAACGGACCTCCAGGACCGCCCAGCGTGGCCTTCTCGCCCATATTTCTTGGCCACAGCACCGCACTGCGCCGATCCGCGCAGGGGAACGGTTTCTCAGAGGGGGAGAGGACTCTGGTAGGGGACTCGCCAGCACTGTAGGTCCATGCAGCGGCCTCATCATAGAGATCAAACCACAGAGAGGGGAGATACGTCCACCGGGCCGCGTCCTCTGCGGAGACGAGAAGCGTGTTGGAGATCCCGACGTCGTCTTGAAACTGAATTCGTCGTTCTTCCTCTGCTCCTTCGATTTTCACTAATGTCTTGAGCACCCCCATCAGGGGATTCTGTAGCCGAGCAACCGGTTCGTCTCCGCCCTTTTTGTTTTGTTTTTTGGATTCGTTCTTTTGCTTTGCCGACATGTGCGCGGAGGACGAAATGAGACAGTGTTCAAACGTTGGCTGTGTCAGAGGACCACTGAAGAAGGCATTAAATACCACCGGTGACTGTAACACGGTTTTGATGCACTGAACCGCGGCCTCACACTCGCATGCCACATTAATAAAGTTTTTAAAGAGCACACACTGTTGGAGTGACCCTGCGGATTTCTTTTCTCCATACACCCCGACCGCCGCAGAGTTGGCGATCACACTACTCTCCAACTGCGCAGAGGACTGTCGACCGATGAAGTGGAACCCAATATCATTATGAAGAAGGAGACAACGCTCCAAGACGGTGTTACTAGCGGCGGCGGCGATGCCTCCATGACTGCAACAAGAGATGAGACAGCCCAACAAACGCGCGCCTTTTGCCTTCCCCACCTCTCTTTCCTTTTCCTTTCTGCCAGACACCGTCGCACTGGCATTCAGAGTGGTGTTCAAGCTGGGGTTGTCGGAGTAGTTGCTCGCGGAAATGGTGTTTTTTAGTTTACGTTGCACTTTGGAAATGACTTGGGCGACGGCGGCGGAGGGTTTGGCGTTGACGGCCGCCGCACTCGCCGAGGACACCACCACCCCTTTTTTACAATTCAGAAACAAATTGAACGACAGGGTGAGATCACCGTTGAAGAATCCCACACCGGTTTCACCGCCGACAATGACGTTGTGGTGACACTGCGCCTTTTCCATGTGGTCCCCGGAGATCCGAAGGGCGTGATAGACACTGTCCACCATTACGTTGTCATGGACATCGGCTTTACATTGTAATTCTCCAAAACAAACGGCGACTCCATTTCTATAAATCTTATTCCGCGCCACCGACACTTGACAGTCCAAGCCAAGAAAGAAACCATAATGAGTGATGTCTTGTATAATATTGTCCGAGATTAACCGCCAAACACACGACGAAGTAGAAAGCCGGTGCCGCACTCTGTTATGACGTTCCATGTGGCGGTGAGGGACTGACAGCCGAGGGAGCACACCGTCACCCCATGCACCTGACGGAATTGGTTCGCCAACAGTCGCACGGTAGTTTCCTCATCGGATAGTAATCCGTTCTGACACTGCTCCATAATGTTTTGAGTGACGGAGAGGTGGGAGTGACCACGGACGGAGATGGCTTGGAGACAACAAGTGATGTTGTTGCCGCGTAGGAGGACGTGCGCCTCTCGCTCCACCATGATACCCACGTGAAGGGAATCGGCGATGGTGTTTTCACGTAACACCACTCGACCGGACGCCTCTGCTCCAGTTTTTCCCTTGTTGTTATTTTTGTTGGCGCTGTTGTCAGTCAGCGATCGCCCCCCGACTCGGATATTCGCCTTCCCGCACTGAAGAATCGTGTTGTATTCATACGTTCCTTCTGTTCCCTCGACAATTTGCAATCCATAGGTGGCGCAGTTGGAGATATAATTGGACCGCACGGTAGGGGCGGAATCAACACCGGAAATAGAGATACCGCTGTCGTGACACACCCGCACAATATTCTGTACCAATGTGCCCAGCCCCCCCTTCTCTACCACCACCCCATCCGCCGCGGTGTGACCGATAATATTACGCTCCAGTATCGGATCCCCGCCGGTCTCAATAAACACAGGCGCACCTTCGTGACCAGCGATGACGTTGGAGACAAACAATCCTCTTCCCTTCTCGGCGACATGGACACCGCAGCCGGCACACCCCTTGATGCGGCAGGCCTTCACATACGGCTGCCCTCCTTTATTCACCTCTACACCGATTTTGAGCAAATCGCGAAAAGAACAGCGGTAGAAGGAACCTTTTCCTTCTCTGGTAATGGTGGCACCGACGGCGCCCAACGAGAATTGGCAGTCATAGAAAAAGGGGTCGGCTTGGGCGAGGGTGACACAGCCGGAGAAGTACACTCGGAGAAGCGACAGCGGTTGAAGGCGCCCTTGGAGCCCATATTCGCATAGACACCGATACCACAGAGATCGAACTGACATTGTTCGACGATGGGATGGGCACACAACTCTACCCGAAAGGCGACGGAGCAGTGTTCGAGCATGTTATCGACAAACCGTCCCTCTCCCACACCGGTACACCACACTCCAATACGACTGCCACTCCTCACGGTGTTTTTGGCGAAGAGAAAATCAGCGTGAGAGTTGGAGACATACACCTGAGGACCTTGATTGCCGTGAATCACATTCTCCAACTCCAAGTGCACCGGCGAGCCGACAATCTTAATTCCACCTTGATTACTATTGACGTGGTTGGCGGTGAAGTAGGCGTGGGTTTTGCTGCCCTCGACAATGATGCCCCAGCCTTTATTAGAGGCGACGTAGTTGCCCTCATAGGTGCCCCCACAGCCCCCTTTTAACCAGAGGCCATGCTCTCCACAGTGGGAGATGTTATTTCGGGAAAAGTTGGGCTCCGCATACGCACCCTGCACCAGCACCGCACAACGGGTGTTGTTGTTTTGCAAAATGGCATCGTCATCGCCGTTGGTGATGTCGTTATTAAAGTCCTCCGCGAAGAATCGTTCATTAGGGATAAGAGAGACTTTCATGCCAATGTCTTTGACTTGCATTTCATCTAGTTTATATCCAGGTAGAACACCGTTCTCCTGCGCTCCTGTTGTCTTGTTTCTCGCGGCAGCACCCCCGCCTTCTTCATTCGAGATTCGATTTAATAGAAACTGAGGGCGCACCCGCTCCCCCGCCTCTGTCCCCTTTACTAGAATCTGACCTATTCCGCTACTAGAGATGTTATTATAAGACAGTTGGGGCTCTCCAATAGACTCCACCAGCACAGAGTATCCGGTGTGACCATGAATGGTGTTGCGGACGTAGGAACCCGCGGCGGCGCCGGTAATCTGCAGTCCATGGTGCTTACTATCGACGATTTTACATTCTTCAATCTTGGGAGAAGCGCTGCCGCTGACCTCCACCGACTGCATCACACACCACTTGAGGACGGGACTACCACCAAGAACACTCACCCCACACACCGGCGTCGAGGAAACCGTTTCCACCTCAATAATTAACCCTTCGACGAAACACTCACTCGTTTGTAGCACTAACGCGGTAGAAGAGGAACAAATGGAGGTGGGATCGGAGGTCTTGGCGACGCCGATTTCTACCGGTTTATCAATCACAATCTTTTCTCTAAACGTGCCTCCACCAACGATTTCAATGCGACTATACGGCGGGACGCGTTGGATGGCCTCCTTGATGCTAGTGTAATACCCTTTGCGGGGCTTTTGACAGACAAAGTAAGTGGGTACCATTTGGTTCTCCTTCCAGTGACTCTGTCCTATACGGCAGAGCATGATATCCTCTTTGCCGCTCATTTTTTGTTCTCCCTTTCTTTTTTTATAATTATGTTGACAAAAAAAAAAAAACTCTACGGAAAGGGAGTTTCCTATTGAAATTCTTATTCTTCAATTTTAAGAAATAAAAGGGGACATATAATTAAAAGAGTGTTACCACGTAAATTAACGTAGTTTTAAATATCAGAAACAAGCAATATGTATTTGTGACAGTATTTTGTATACAGGCGTAAATATAATTTTTTTCCAGAAGTTCGATATATGATTCTTTTTTTTTTTCTATCTTCTAACCCTTCTCTCTCTATTTACCCCCTTCTCCCTTCACTTCAGACATGATTAATGTTGAAGCTCTCCTCCTCGTTTTCTCCCTTGAGGAAGTGCACCGTGTTCACCTTTGGAAACGCCGCGAACATATCCTTAGCGGTGACCGGCACGTAAATATGACACGGCAGGGCGACCAGACTGACGGGAGAGGAGGGCGAGGAGGGGGAGGTGGGAGACGACGCGGTCTTTCCTTCCTCAATTGCCAACGGCGTTGCTTCTTCAAAGTCTTTCGAAAGAAAGTACAAATCCTCCGCGGGACTGACATGAGGGGATCGGTCAATAAGAGCGAGATCGTTTGACTTGGCGTCCATCTTGCCATTGTGGACGAGGAACAAGGAGGGCTTGATGCCTTTGCCCTCCAGCGCGTAAAAGTCAATCTCGAACTCCCCTAATAGGTGGCGGGCGGTGAGGTGGAGGTCGGGCTGGGGGTCGTCGGTGCGGACGTGCACCGAGACATCCCGTCGACTCTTCTGCATGGTGAGGGTGTTCACCGACTCCAAGAACTCTCTTTCGGCGCCGAACTCGGAGAGCAAAAAGGGGTCTGTTCTCGTCTTACTCCACGTTACATTCGTGAAGTAGTACCACTCCAACATACGACGACGGCGCAGATTGGTCTCGGACCGCTCCCACGCGCGATAGACAATACGAATGGGGTTGATGCGGTGGAGGAAGGAGTAGGTGGAGACGACAATAGTTTTCACCGACATGTAAATGGCGTTGGTGGTGGGATGGGAGGAGAAGGCGGTGCGGCGGGTGGAGGCGAGGAACTTTGTTTTGCTGATGTCATTCACATCATTACGGCGGAGGAGAACCCCCTCAAAGGAGAACTGCACGCCGTCCATATGATCGCGTCCTTTTTGTTTCTGTTGCGCCTCAAACGCGTTGTTCATCTCCACCATTGTCGACATGAGCGACAAGACATCAGAGGGGGAACGGAATTTACGGTTTTTCATGCGACCCGCCTTTTCGGTGGCGTCGTGGGGTATTTTTTTATCCGCGTTCATCACCTCATTCCACTTTCGCTTTACCCATTGTGTCATCTGCATGATGAGAGAGTACAAGATGGAGACTTCAAAAGGACTGCCGCAGGGCTCAATGGCCGCCAAGACGCGGATCAAGAGCTCTAGTTCCTCTTGCTCTTGGTGCTCCTGAATGAAGTCCTGCACCGCCTCCACCAGAAGGAGTAACGTCTGACGGTTCGAGACGGCCACATGGAAGCGGATAAAACCACTGTTCTTATTGGCTTTACTCTGCTCTGAGAGAATGGCGGCCTGCAGCACCAGTTTCGCATCCTCTTTATTCTGCGGCGGTCCTCGCTGTAACACCGAGGTAAAATGAAAAGGCAAGTTGGTGGTGTTGGTCAGACGAAACATCCACTGATAACTGCTCTTTCCATTCTCCGTGCAGAGACCAATAGCGAGGGGAAAAGGCGAAGAAGTCTTGCCGGGTTTATTAAAGTGCTTATCCCACTTTTGGGTGAGCTGATTGGCACTGTAAAAGACGATATGGGGAATCGTAATGGAGTCCACATCTAACCGTATATGACTCTGTTCATAGTGAATCATGGTCGACGCCACCAGAGAGATGTTTTCATCGAGAATACGTTTGTCAATGACAAAACAGGCGGAGGGGTGGTTGACCGGAGCGGCGCCACTCTTTTGAAGCTGCTTTTCTTTCGTGGCGAACTGCTCTACCAGCGGAGAGAGACGGATGCAGGCCTTGACATCCCCATTGTCATCGCGGTTGACAGACTGTAAGAACTCCAAGGCACTGTCACGTACCTTTTTGCCCTGACGGCGGGTGCGTCTCTTTCGGCGGTTGCGCTTCACCACCTTGGAGACGACGACGCCCACCACAGTGGCGGTGAGCACTGTGGCGAACATTTTCGGTAAATGGGTATTTATGATGATTTATTATTTTATAGAAAAAAAGGGACTTCTGCTTTTAAAGGGGAGGGAGAAAGGAAAATTATATTATAATAAACATGGTACTATAT
>AUXL01000053.1:0-24410 GCA_000482185.1 Angomonas desouzai | reverse complement strand
AAAGCGGCGAGCTAGNGGGAAAGCGGGGGTGCAGCTGATGAAACAGCTGCTCGCCAAGAAGGGGTTGGACGGGCTGTCCAAGACGGCGGAGAAGGAGCACATTGATGTTCGTGTCTTCCTCAGTATGAGCGAGGGGGACCTCAAGAAGGTGTTCAAGGCCACTTTCGGCATTTCGAAAAAGCTCCAAATGCTGCAGGAAGAACTTCGAGCGAAAATGGCGTAGTCGCTTTTTTTTCCATGCCAATTCACATTCATTTTTTTATTATTTATTTATTCTTTTTGTTTTTGTTTTTTCTGTCTGCACGCTTTTTTTTCTTCTTCTGTGCTTTCACTGTGTGCTTAGCAGCATTTATCAGAATCAAAAATTTGTTCTTTCTCACTTTCCCTTTTAACCGCTGGCAAATGACACAGCTTTTCTTTCCCCTCGATGAGCCAGACACGCAAACGGTCAAGGAGTTCCTCTAGCTCTAAAAGTAGCCGCAAAAGTCCCCCTTCCAATCGCTCAGCAGTGGAGAATAGCGTCCCCCTCCGCGAGAGGAAGGAGTGGGTGACACTGGAGGAGCGCTCCGTATTGTGTCTGCCACCAACGACGGAGATTGTGAAATACTGTTGTCTCACTGGGAAAAAGCCGGAGTCTCGTTTTGTAAAAGTGGCGGCGTTCGATTTGGACGACACTATTGTAATGCCTGCCACCGGTAATGTGTTTCCTAAAGACGATCCCGCCGACTGGAAGTGGACCCACACCGATGTGGCGGGACACCTGCAAGCATTGCACAAGGAGCGGTTCATGATTGCGGTCTTTAGTAACCAGTCTGGGATTGGAAAGAAGACGTGGAATGAAAAGAAAGCAGAGGCTTTTATGGAAAAGGTGATTCGCATCGGAAAAGCCGCCTGCGTCCCTCTTGTCGCTTTCGTCTCGACGAGGGAGGACCGGTGGCGTAAACCCAGTCCGGATGGGTGGGGACTGCTTCAACAGTTCATTGTGGAAAAAGCAAACCTCCCAAAAGGGTGTCAGATGGACTGTAATCAATACTCTTTCTATGTTGGCGATGCCGCCGGTCGGACCGGGCGGACCCTCGCCGGCCGCGCCAAAGACTTTAGCTGCTCCGATCGTGCCTTTGCCCACAACCTCTCCCTCCCCTTTCTGACCCCCGAGGAGTGCTTCACGGTGCCGGTGGCGTCGTTGCTACAGGAGGACAAGGTGGCAGACAATGTGGTGAAGCCTCCTCCCTCCACGGCTGCCTTCAGCTGGGGTGATGTGAGCCCGGAGGCCCTCAAAGCCCTTCCCACCTCCTACGACCACCTCCCCGTGCGGCGCCTCCACCCCGGCGGCGACGACATCGTCCCTCTCTCCCCCCCTCACCACTTCGCCAGACCAGGGACGCAGGAGATGGTGCTGATGTGCGGGTTCCCGGGGTGCGGGAAGACCTCCCTCTGCCGCCGGTTCCTCGTTCCCTACCAGTACACCTGGATCAACCGCGACACCCTCAAGACCAAAGAAAAGTGTATTCAGATGGCGGAAAAGGCGTGGAAAGAGGGGCGCAGTGTGGTTATTGATAACACCAACCCCTCCAAGCAGGACCGCAAGCCGTTTATTGATATAGTGAGACGCTCCTCTCAGCCCAACGCCCCCGTTCGTGTGATTCACCTGACGCACTCGAAGGGGCTGGCGATGCACTTTAATAAATTGAGGGGCCGACTGGGGATCAGCGCCCCTGTGCCGACGATGGCCTACAACATGTACCAGTCACGGCACGAGGGTTGGGGCTCGCCGAGTGAGGTGGCCTCGGAGGGTCTGACGGAGGTGTGGGAGGTACCGCCCGTCGCGTCACTCTCCAATGCTGTGGAGACCAAACAGTTTTTTGTATTATAATGGACCATTACCTTTTCACTAGAGTATTATTGTTGTTTCATCTATGCTGTATGGCACATTTTGTTTCCTTACGTCACATTTGAACGATCCCTTCCCCCTCTTTTTTTTCTTTTACTTAGTTCAGCTAATTTAAGTTTTTTATCTTCTTTTTTTTTTCTACTATTTACTTTAACCCTAATTTTTTTTTTTTTTTCTATTTGTCTTTACACAGTGCAAATTGTGTAATTAATTTCTTCAAGTAACAGTTTTTAAAAAATGCGCCTTTCTGTTCTCTTTTTGATGGTATTCACCATCATCTCACACTTTTTGATCACTACTGTCAGTGCTCAACGCTCCTTGGAGTGCCAGAAAGTGTGGACCGGCCCCCTTTCCTCCCCCGTTGATGTGGATGACATACTCGACTGCTTGAAGGACATGGACCGCCTCGGAAGCCAGTGGAGATACTATGTCTGGACCGGATTCTGTGTACTGATATTCCTCTTCTCCATCTTTGGCCTCGCCGTGATTTTCTGCTGCGGAGGCTGTTGCTGTTGTGGAGGGTGCTGTTGCTGCTGCGATTGCTGCAACCGCTGGGTGAACCCGAAGCCGCCCGTTGTCCGCAAGCGCGCTCGCTGCTGGCTGTGGTTCTGGACCATCGGAACCCTCGTGCTTGGGGCCTGTGTTTGTGTGCTCATTGTCTTTGGCGTTAACCTGATGACCAACACCCTCGACAAGATGCTGGACAATCTGAACAAGGATGCCATGGGCTACATCAACAGCACTGCGGACCAGATCACCACCCTGCTCAAGGACACCGCCACCTTTGACACCGGTGCCCTCACGGACTTTACCGGGACCGTGTCGGAGAAGGTGACCATGGTCAAAGACGACTACTTCAAGTACTTTAACATTGCCCGCATTGTCTCCATTTGCGTTGGCGTGGTGGGGTTTGTCCTTCTTCTGCTCATCCTTCTCTTTGCTCTCTGCCGTTGCGGAAAGTGCTCCTTCCACTTCAGTGGCTTTTACTTCTTCTTTGCGATCATCTACTCCCTTCTGGCCATCGTGTTCACCGCCGTTCAGTACGCCCTCTCGGTGGCCTGCGGGGAGGTGGTACTGCAGTACAAGCGGGAGCCCGGCCTGCTGCAGTGGCTGGTCGTCCCTTGGTGTGAGGGCGAAGCCGACTTCGAAGGCCTCCGATCCGATATTGATAATGAAGTGATTTCAGCCTCCGGAAAGGCGTGTGACGAGATCACCACCGCCTGCAACTCTGGTGGTTTTGATTGCACCACAACGCCCAGCGGCTGCACCACGTTCGATGAAGTGATCAGCAGCATTGAGGGTATGTCGGTCGCCACCGCTAACCCCCAGGGCTGCGTGGGCCTCACCGCCGGCCAGACCTGCACCCTTGAACTTTGCGCAGAGAAGTGCACCGGCGCTACCAAAGATACCGCCAAGACCGTTCTCGATGCCTCCGTGGCGGCGCAAAATGCCAACACTGCCCTTTCTCTCATCCGTCCCCTCATGGAGTGCGACTTTATTGTCGACAAGATGGCCTACGCACTCGAGTCCTCCAAGGAGATGGCGCAGCTCTCTCGCTTCTCCCAGGGCAACTACGACCAGTGCTCGAACCTCAAGACGGGAGCGGTGACGGTGGCCTGCGGTTTCTTCTTTGGGTCCCTCATGTGGATCTTTGGAGTTTACGTGCTCCACCGCGGCGGCTGGGTGTGGCCCTCCACGAGACGCGAGGACTCCGACGCCGACGAAGACGAAGAACGCGCTGAAAAGGAAACGTCTGAGGACGGGAAGACGGAGGGAAGCGCCCCTTATGGTAATTAACCACACGCCGACAAATGACACTTCCCCCCGAAGAGGTGTCCCATGGCAACTCGCCAAACTCTCATTTTTCATTTTTCATTTTATATTTTATGCACATTATATGAATTTTTTTTTTTTCTAAAAAACAAAAACAAAAAACAATAATAATAATAATAAACACAAAATAAATACACATTTTTTAGTACAACCCAAATTTAAGGAAAATGCACTGAAACATCCCGCATACAATGATAATTACTAAAAACTAAATTAAGAATTAACAGATGTAAGACCGGAATTAATATCATTTATATCTTCATGACAAGGGCAAAACCCCATGCTTCATTGTGGCCCGTTACCTTCTCTCTCTTTTTTTTTTCCCGTTTCACAGTATACACTGAAACGTCTTTTTTCATCTTTTTTTTTTCTATATATAATCACTATGTCAATACTTTATAAAGTTTTTTTTTTTTTTTTGCTTTAATTTTGTTATCGAGCATTTACATGTTTCTTTTTCGATGGTCTACATCACCACTTTCCCTTCCCCCCTTTCCCACTTTTTCTTTCCTCACTTAGAGTTTCCTTTCGATTACTCTTTCTTCTTACTTTTTCTTACTTTTACCATTATCATCATGTCCGTCGGTTATGTTGGCTTGGGGCTGATGGGGAAGTCCATGGCTCTCAACGTGCTCAAGGCGGGCTTTAGCGTCAATGTGTGGAACCGAACGGCCTCCAAGTGCGACGAGGTGGTGAAGGCCGGCGCCACTCGCTTCAACACCCCCGCCGAGCTGGCGAAAAACTCACATTTTGTCCTCACCAACCTCTCCGACTCCCCTGATGTGTACGACATCATCTTTGGCAAGGACGGTGTCGCGGAGGGCATCAAGGAGGGCTCCATCTTTATTGACAACAGCACCATCAAGCCCTCCACCGCTCAGGAGATCGCGAAGCGGCTGTGGGAGGAGAAGAAGGTGAGGGCACTGGATGCGCCGGTTTCTGGGGGCGACATTGGGGCCCGCAACGGCACTCTCACTATTATGGTGGGAGGCGACGAAGCGGCGCTGAAGGAGGCACTCCCGGTGCTGCAGGCGATGGGCAAGTCCATCACCCACATTGGCGGCCCCGGGGCGGGACAGGTGTGCAAGGCTGCCAACCAGATCATGGTGGCGGCGCAGATGGTGGCGCTGGGGGAGATTCTCGTCTTTAATGAAAAGTGCGGCGTGGACAGCGAAAAGGTGATTCAGGCCATCAAGGGAGGGGCGGCGCAGTGCTGGACGCTAGACGTGAAGCCGGAGAGACTGTTCGCCGGCAACCGCCAGCCCGGGTTCAAGTCCGCTCTGCAGACCAAGGATCTCGCCATCGTGATGGACTCTGCCAAAGAGTACGGCGTGTCGCTGCCCACCACCTCCGTCAACACCCAGCTGTTCCAGTCGATGGTGCAGAACGGGGAGGGAGAGCTGGACAACTCCGCGGTGGTCGGCGTCTTGGAGCGCCTTAGCAATGTTAAAATAAGTGAACCGAAGAAATAAAAGAGAGAATATCGGCGTCAGAGGGGGAACCCAAATGAATGCCACTTGAAAACGACTCTTTCTCCCCGTTGAATTCTTACTTTTTTTTTTTTCCTCCCTTTTTATTTATCGTGTCGGGTTTGATTCCCCCTCTTTTTATTTCTGTTTCATCGACGATACGCCAGTAATGGCTTTCCAAAGTTATCTTTCAGATGGTTTTCTCTTATTATTACCACCGTGCGTCAGACGCCTTCTTGCTATATTCACTGTTGTTCTATTCACCTTCTTCTCATTCTTTCCCCCTTCCTTCTCTTCTTATATTTCAATTATTTATCCCAGCGCTCATGTCAACTAAAGTAGCGGAGCCCGCTGTGGTGTGTGCAGACCTTGACCAGGATCGGTTCACCGTCCTGCTGGAGTATGTCCCCTCCAAGGTACGCCTCCGCATCAAACGGCTGGTCCGGAAGGCCACCACCCTCTACGAAGGGGAGAGACACTTTGAGGTACTAGAACTGCTGAACCGCGCCGTGAGGGACTGCGAGAATGCAGAGGTCACGCTGCCGCCTTCCCTCGACGGGGAGGTGGTGACCAATCGGGTCCGCATGATCACCTACGGCGTGGCACAGCCCACACTGCTGTCGTCCTGTCTCTTCCGGCGGTTCATCACCCAGTCTCCCATGTATAAAACATCGTTGGAAAAGGTCAACGCCGCGGAGAGGCTGGCAAGTGCGGTGGGGAGCTCGAAGGACTGGGCGGTGGTGAAGGACGCGGGGGAGGGGTGCGGGACTTTTTATTACCACGACGCTCAAAAAGATTTGCACTACTTTAAGGTCATCAAAACGGTGGATGTGTGTGCACTCTACTTGTGTGGTATCGTACTCGAGCTAGATCTCTATAAGGAATGGTTCCCTTTCTGTCTCACCTCCCAGCCGCAGGGCGAGATCTCTCGCTTCCATAAGGCCTCCTACTTTGTCGTCAAGTCCCCTTGGCCGCTTTCTAATCGCGAGATTTTCGTGTGCGGCTACGGTGTGGATGACTTGGAAAGGAATGGACGAATTTTCGCGGTGGCCAACAGCATTGACGAGAGCAATATGCCAAACGGGATTCGCCCTCCCCCCGCCAACACTGACGGCAACACCCGCTGCGAGATCTCCTACGGCGGCTTTCTCTTCGAGATCGTCGCCCCCCGCCGCACTAGAGTGTCCTTCATCATGTCGATCGACCCCAAGATACCCAACATCCCTCAGAAGGCCCTCAACTGGGTGAGCGGCAAGGTGGTGTGGCAGATGATGAAGGAGATTGAGTCCGCCGCGCTAAAGTCGATGGACAAGGGCAGTCAGTACTATCAGCGGAGGCGGGAGAGGGCGGGGACGTATGATATGCTGCGAAATAGGTACAATGAGTATGTGGAGAAACAGTTTCCGGATACTTCAGGAAAATTTCAGTTAGAAGAAGACTACTAACGCGAACAGACGGTTCGCACTTGCAAAAGATTGAAAAAGCAAACAAACAAAAAAAGTAAATTAAAATAGCTTATTACCGTTTTATTTTTGTTTATTAAATTCCACCTGTTAGTTAGGATTATAATTGTCTCCCTTACCCCCCCTTTTTTTTTAATTATTGTTTTTCCCTTTCCACGAGCAAATCGCAATGTTGTTAGATTTAGAGGATGTGGCATACTTTGGCAGCAAACTGACCGACTCCGACAACACAGAGCTAAAACGGTTTTATCTTTCTCGTTGCATTGCCGACAGCTCCCCCGACGACCCGTTCGGGTTGACTCGGCGAGTGGAAGAAAAGGTGTCATTTTCCCTGTCTGCATTACTCCCCATTGCACGGATCATCGCCTCCGACGGGCGCACTCTATGGGAGTGTCTTTCGGATGATTTTTACAATCATTTTTCGGCCTTGCATGACTTGTGGAATGAACAGCTCGCCGTCAAGGTGATTTATTTCTTTTTAGTGGAAAGAAAAAAGCTAGACTCGGAGGGGGCTCTCTTCTCAGAGTTGCAGGAGCACCTCTCTAAGGCCATCAAACCTCTCCCCTCCACAAGACCCGTAGTGGAGTGCACGGAAGGCCGTGTGGGGAGGGCGCCGCTCTCTACTGCGTACACCTGCCAGGTGGACGTGGTCCCCATGGATGACAGCCCGTACAGCGAGGGCTCTATTGTGTGCCGATCCACTCTCCGCGCCTTTGACGATCTCCTGCGTATTCCTCGCGCTCATCTGTTCTACCGGGGGACGGTGGTGGAGCACTCCCACCTCGGCCGCACGATAAAAAAGTATCCGCAGTTTAGTTCAGTACTAGAGAATGAGGAGGCGCTTCTCGTATTGGTGCTGATTTACGAAAAGTACGTGGCCGGTGATCGCTCTCACTGGAAAGATGTCATCTCCTCCTGCCCGACGGCGTACCCCACCGTGGCCTCTTACTGGTCTTTTATGGAGCTGGCGGAAATTGAGGGGGTGGATGTGGTGGACGAGGTGCTGTCGCGAAGGGCACTGTTGCAGGAGTTTCATTCTCAAGTGGAGTCACTAGCGCCGCTGCTGTATGAGCATCTCTGCGAGGGAGGCGGGGAGGGGGTTGCGCTCTCTCAAGCGGACTTCTGCAGTTTATTCAGTGAGGAGACATTACAATGGGCGAGGACCACTTTTGACTCTAGGGCCTTCAATTTGAACATTGACGGCGACGTGGTGCTGTGTCTGGTGCCGCTGGCGGATATGATAAACCACCAGAACCGAACGGACGCTCTTATACGGAAAGTTCTACCGAATGGCGGGGACTTTGTGCTGCAGGTGGGCGCGGGCCTGGAGGAGGGCGAGAAGGGAAGGGAGCTGTGGATGAGCTACGGTCCCCTTCAGAACTGGGAGTTGCTCCTGTTCTACGGGTTTGTGTTGGAGGAGAACGAACACGACAAATTACCCTTTCCCCTCGGCTTCCCGGAGAGAGACTCCCCCAATGAGTGGGATCAGCGCCGGACGAGAATCGCGGACCGCTACGGCCTCCTCATCCCAGGTCGATGTTGGATCCCCCATAGTGGTGTCCCCTCCCCCGCTCTCCTCGCCCTCCTTCGCCTTCTAGTGGCGGAGGCGGAGGAGTTCCCGCCGATGGAGGCCAACGGTCCCTTCGCCACCCTCTCCCCCGAGACGGAGAGGAAGGTGCTGGAGACAGTGGAGCTGACGGTGTCTTCGGTGGAGGAGCTGTTCAGCACTTCTCTGGAGGAGGACGAGGAGTCCCTTCTTGAGGCCCGCGGTGAGGCGGTGGAGGAAAATGTCAACTACTGTCTCAGTTTGCAACTTCGGATCGGTCTCAAAGGGATTATTCGACGAGCCTTGGAGTATTGCACCAGCGAGAAGGAAAGGCAGGCACAATGCTAATCCACTAACACGATTATTTCTTTTTCTCTTTTTCTGTATATTTTTTTTCGTTCTTATGAATAAATCGCACAAGACAATGTTTGTGCTCCACACTAGTTTTAAACGCCTTCTCTCTCCCTCTCTATCTTTCGTTCTTTCTTTCCTCTGTAGTAGTGAACAACTCCCCAAAGAATAAGTAAATGGCGGAAGTGACCTTAACGTACGGCGACTTCACCCCCGAGGCGCTAGAGGAGTCCACCAGCGGCGTGCGCTACGAGGACATTGTCTCGCTCGACCTCACCGGCAACAACATCACCGGCGACCAGTGCAAAGATTTGGTGGTGAAGTACATCTCAAAGATGAAGAATATGGAAATGTTGGACCTTAAGGACAACAAGATTGGCCCCCAAGGGGCAGTGTTTTTGTTTGAGTCTCTGCCGCAGTATTGCCCCAAATTGCACTATTTGGATATCAACGAGAATGCGATACAGGATGAGGCCATGTACAGCCTAGCGGTGCTACTTCAGCAGATGCCCATCAGCACACTGAACGTGGTCACCAACCACATCACCCCCCGGGGGCTGCCGACCCTGTGCGACGGTATCAACAGTAGCCACACCATCATGGAGGTGTCCCTCGCCTTCAACCTGCTAGGAGACGAGGGCGCCGGTATCGTCGCCGACCTCCTCCATGGCCACCCCACGCTGAAAATTCTTGACATTAGCGACAACAGAGTGGGCGATAACGGCGCCATCGCGATTGCCGCCAACTTTATTCTCTCCCGAGACTGTCGCCTTGAAAAATTAAACCTGTCGGTGAACCAGATTGGTGATGTAGGGTTCCAGGCCATCGCCGAGGCGCTCACCAAGAACGGCAACCGACACCTCTCCCAGCTGGACCTGGGCTGCAACGACGCGGTGGGGGATGTGGGCCGGGCCGCGTTAGCGAAGAGTGCCTTGAAAATGAAATATATTCAAATGATCGACCTGACCTCCTGCGACCTCTCAGACGACGACGTTTTGCATTTTATCACCGCAATAGAGAGCAGAGGATCTAGCCTGACGTCTTTAGAGTGGTTCAACAATCCCCGCATATCGTTAGAGGTGGAGAAGAAACTATTTACGGTATTGTCGGAGGTGGGGGACAAGAAGGAGCTGCCGTCCGCTGGCATTCCCTCCAACATTCTTATAGCGCTAGGGTTGAGCGCTACCCTGCTCGCCCTTGTCTTGTACAAGGTGAAACGCAGTTCTTAGCGCCGCTAGCCCAAACCACAATAACAATAACTATAATTCGATAAAAACAACAACAATACTATTTCGAAACAGCTAAAGTTGCCATTTTAATTGAAGAAAGGTCATATCAACTTGAGACTTTTCGCTCTGTTTCAACCAATATTTCTGAACGCGTTCTTTTTTTTTTTTTAATTAATAATATTGTACTTCACATTTTTTACATCCCCATCTTTCTAACGTATAATGATAAGTAAAAAAAAAAAAAAAGTGACTTTCCTAAATTTTTGAGGGGTAAATCCCTTGAAGACCTACTTACAAAACAAACAGGAAAGAAAAGAAAAAAAATCAAGAAACGCTCGGACTAAACATCAACACTACCCGTACCAACGAGAAAAAATGAAATAAAATAAAAAAACGACTCTTGACATTGGTTTTACAAATATTTCTTCTTTTTTAGTTCTTTTCACTTTGTTTTTTCTACTTTAGATTTACTGAACATGTGATTCTTTTTTTGCTCTTCTGTAAATGCCACGCTTGCTTTCTCTCCCATTTTTTTCCTCTTTCAATTGTTGTTATTGCCGCTTTCAAAGTAATCTAGTTGGAGCGAAATGACTGGACCGTACGAAAATTACGGGTCAAATGACCCTTTTAAGGAGAACGCTGGGGCCTACTCCCCCCCTAACCCCCCGAACCCCTTCCCGAGCCGCGAGGAGCAGGCCGCCCCTTTCAGCGCCGCCCCTCCCCCCTCTTCCTATGATACCGCGGAGAAGGGAAAGGAGACGGGGTCCCCCGCCGCGCCCTCCCCCGCGGACAAACTTCCAGAGGCGCTGAAACCCACCTCGAAGTTTTGGCGATCCGCGTTTTATCGACAGTTCTTTGACGTGGACACGAATCAAGTGCTGCTGCGTATGTCCAACGCGCTCGTCCCGCTGAACCCCCCGGACTTCCTGATGGACCGCAAGTGGCACATGAACAGCGCCAATGTGGAGGAGCAGGAGACGGACCACACCTTCCAGGAGGCCGGAGTAACGCTCAACCACAACCCCGACCTCTACGGTCCCTTCTGGATCTGCACCACACTCTGGATGACACTGGGTATCGTCAGCAACATCATGAGCAAGATTGCCTATACCAAAGCCAACGACACCACCACCAAGTGGTCCTATAACTTTGAAACCGCCTATGTTGCCTGTTTGGTAGTGTATCTGTACTGCTTCGTCTTTGGTGCTGCGGTGTGGGGCCTCATGAAGTGGAAGAGCCTTCCAGTCTCTCTCACCGACACGCTCTGCCTGTACGGCTACAGCATGTTCATCTTTGAGCTGGTGGCGGTGCTGTGTATGGTACCGGTGACAGCACTGCAGTGGGTCTTTGTGATGGTAGGAGGCGCATGGTCCACGGCGTATCTAATCATCAACTTTTGGTACATTTGGAAGGCAACGTTAGAACCAAAGTGGTTTTGGATCATTGTTGGTATCGTTTCTGTATTTCATATGTTGCTGACTCTATCGTTCAAGTTTTATTTCTTCCACTATAAAATTTAGATTAGGAAAAGAAGATTAGTACGAAGCAAATCTATGAAAGTTTCTCTCTTTCCACCCGTCTGGAATTACTTTGTTGCTGTTAAAGTAGTATCTCCATTTAATCACGCGTGCGTCACTCTTTTTTTTTTTATTATTTTCCCTCTGAGGCCCTCTTTTTTTTTTCTTTTTTATTCTTTTTTGTGTACCTACGATTCCTTGTTTTCACCTCTTAACTTTATATTTCCACAAAAAGGTTTTAGTAGTATGAAAAGGTGCCTTTGCTTCGCCTCCGGCAGCCGCTGGACAAGCACGTTGTTGGCGTGTGTTGGTCCGCAGCGATGCCATTTCAGCTCCTCAACCCCCGCGAAAAACGTCTCCTCTGAGCTGTCTAGCAGCGCTGTTCCTCCCCTAGTAGTAGAAACAGGAGCCCGGCCGGGCCCCCCTCCCAGTAAGGGTAATGTGCACTCCCCGGAATCCGCAGTGCAAACAAAAAAGAAGAAAAATAAGGAAAAGAAAGTGGTCGCGGCGGACGGTGCTAGTAATGCGCCCGCCGCCCCCCACACTGTCCCCCGCAATACCCTTAGTTTGAAGGAGGCGTACAAGTCCTTTCGCCACACCACGCCCTTTTCAAAGTTCGCTGAAAAGTACCACCACGCCGCCCCAGGGGAGAGGCTGGAGGGGCACCGCGCCAGGATAGGGGGCCGCCTGGTGAGCATTAGAGATATGGGCCGCATTATTTTTCTCACCATCTCGAGCGATGAGAAAAAGTTACAGGTGGTGCGACAGGTGAGTGAGAGTTTCGACAAGAAACAAATGAAGCAGTTAAAGGAACAACTTCGTATCGGGGATATCATCGGCGCGGAGGGCGTCCCTGGCCGCACACAAAAAGGAGAGCTGTCGCTCTACGCGGATGAGGTGCGGGTCATCACCCCCTATGTGTGTACCGACCAAGCGGTGTGCCCCGACCTGCGCGGCTTCCTCCCCACCACCACCGATGTCGACATCAAGTATCGCTATCGGTTTGTGGATATGATGTCCAATGAAGAAGTACGAAAGCGGTTCCGTCGCCGTCACAAGATGATCAACGCCCTTCGACGTTATTTGGATGAGAGAGAGTTTGTGGAGGTGGAGACCCCTATCTTGAACAGCGTCGCGTCTGGCGCCAACGCCAAACCTTTCGTGACGCACCACAACGCCAACAACGCGGATCTGTTTCTGCGAGTGGCCCCGGAGCTGTATCTAAAGCAGTGTGTAGTGGGGGGACTGGACAAGGTGTATGAAATAGGAAAAGTGTTCCGCAATGAAGGCGCGGACCGGAGCCACAACCCCGAGTTCACCTCTTGCGAGTTCTACGCCGCCTACCACTCCTACGAAGATTTAATTCCCATGACAGAAGATATTCTCCGCAACATGGCCCTCCAGGCGATAGGGACGACAAAAATAAAAGTGGTTTCATGCGTCACGAAAGACGTGGAGGTGATTGACCTCGAGAAACCGTTCCGTCGGGTGAACGCGTACGACGAGGTGCAGCGGGCCGCTGGCGTGGAGCTGCCGCATCCTACCCAACTGCACACCCCTCGCGGTATCGCCTACATGTCCGCTATCATGCTCCAGCATAATATCCCACTGCCCTCCGTGCGAACCGCCTCCAAAATGTTTGACAAGTTGATTGACTTTTTCATCACGGACCGTGTGGTGGAACCGACATTTGTGACCGATCATCCCGTGTTCATGAGCCCTTTGGCGAAGGAGAGCGAGGGGCGCCCCGGCCTCAGCGAACGGTTCGAGCTGTTCATCAACGGCATGGAGTACTGTAACGCGTACAGCGAACTCAACGACCCGCAAGAACAGTTTTACCGGTTTGAACAACAACTGTTGGACAAGCACGTCGGCGATGATGAGGCGATGCCACTCGATGAAACATTCCTTAAGGCGCTCCAAGTGGGTCTGCCCCCCACGGCGGGCTGGGGCATGGGGCTCGACCGAGTGTCCATGCTGCTGAATGAATCTTCCTCTATCCGGGATGAGATTATATTCCCGCTGTTACGCCAAGACTCCGACTCCCACGACGCCAAACGGCGGCGCAAGACGGCTTCTTATTTCGGTTTCAATCACCAAATGACGATGTTCTGCTTAAATCAACTAGAGGAGGACATGATGAAGCGAGGGGCCTCCCAGCAGTCCTGTGAACAGGTGCGCCAGCTGAAGCGATGTGTCCTTGGCATGGAGCGCGGCTCCGGCTCCGTAATTCAGGGTCTCCCTAGTTTTGAGGACACCCGTGTGAGTCGTTGGCGTTATGATGTGACGCTGAGCGTCCTTCGACTATTTTGTGGAAGTAACCGATCTTAAGATTTCTGTTCATTGATTTCATTTGTAATTTCTCTATCCCCATTTATTATTCACAGGTTTTATATTTATTTAATCGTACACACACGCACACAGTCCTCTGTGTCACCACATTTTTCGTTTCTGGTGTTGATTTTTTTTTTTTTTGTTGTGTGTGTGTGACGTCCACGGCGATGAGAAAAGTAACATATGTTTGGTATTGATTTTTCACTTTTAAGTACCTTTCCTCCCCTTTCCTTTTAAGTATATCTTTTTTTTTTCTATTTTTGCTATGTCGGACGATCGTAGAGAGGTGTATGAGGGGATCAAATGGAATGGCTGGGGAGACTACGGGGTGGAGATGCAGTTACACGACAAGAACCAGTTCTGGGCCCGCCATGTGGATGGAAAACCGATCAAGAATTTGATGAATTTTATCTACAAGGAAATAAAGGGCGGAAAGGGACCAATAGAAATGCCACCGCCCACCCCCAGCATTACCTTAGAGACCGCCATATCCATGCTCAATAAGCCCAACCTGAATGAAACCTTTCTCAAGGAATTGGGTGCCGCGCTGTCAGAGGACCAAATCCGAACGGACGGCCTTAGTCGCATCACTCACATCTGCGGGAAGAACTACCGCGATCTCTGGCGGGTCCGTAGGGGTCTGGTGGAGCGTGCCCCTGACGCGGTGGTGCTGCCGAATAACCACAACGACGTGGTCAAGTTGGTGAAGTTGGCGCACAGCCACAACGTGGTCATCATCCCCTTCGGTGGCGGTACCAATGTCACCGGTGGGGTAGAGTGCAACCCTTTTGAACAGAAGCGGATGATCATCTCCGTCGATATGCGGCGTATGAATCGGATGGTTAAGATAGATAAGAAATCTTTTCTTGCTACGTTTGAGGCCGGCGTCAGCGGGCCCGACCTGGACGACCAGCTGTTCCGCTACGGCTTCATGATGGGACACGACCCCGACAGTTACACCTACTCCACGCTGGGCGGCTGGATCGGCGCACGGGGTAGCGGCGCCATGTCGAACCAGTACGGCGACATTGAACAAATGGTGGTCTCCATGAAAGTCGTCACTCCCACTGGAGTGGTGGAGACCCCTCTGACCTCGCGCGTCTGCGGTGTGGACCTCAACGGGCTCTTCATTGGCTCGGAGGGTGCCTTCGGTATTGTGACCGAGGCGACGGTGAAGCTGGAGCCCATCCCGGAGGAGAAAATCTATGAGGGTTACTTCTTTCCCAGCTTTGAAACAGCCTTCGCGGCATTCCAGGAGTGCAACAAGAAGGGCATTAAGCCTTGCACGCTCCGTCTCTATGATGAGGACGACTTCCGCATGAGCATGGCCATGAGTACATCCTCCGGCGGCATGCTGGAGAAGCTGGCCAGCAAGGCCTTCAAGGCGGTGCTGACAAATCACTTTGGTTGGGACCTGCGCAAGATGAGTCTGGTCATTGTAGGCTTTGAGGGCACGAAGGAGCGGGCGGCGTTCCAGCGAAAGGAAACCGCCACGGTGTTCAAGAAACACGGTGGACTCGGGATGGGCCGTCAGCCGGGAGAGAGCTGGCAAAAGAAGAAGTACGACCTCCCGTACATTAGAGACTTTGCGCTCAGCAACTCCTTCTGGGCTGATGTGTTCGAGACCAGTGTCCTCTACGCCGACGCGATTCCCTGCTGGAAGGCGGTGAAGGCGGCGGTACGTCAGGTGTGGGAGGAGAACGGTCAGACCGGCTGGATTGGCTGCCACACCGCCCATCAGTACAAGTTCGGATGCTGCCTGTACTTCACCTTTGCCAGCAGCCAGGGGGATGAAAACGACCTCAAGGTGTTTCTGCAGATCAAAAAGCGTGCCATGGAGGCGATGCTCAAGTACCGCGGGAACCTCTCCCACCACCACGGCGTGGGCTACGAACACGTTCCCTGGATGACTCGTTACATGGGCCCCGGCAGCATGGACGTGCTCTTCAGCTTGAAGAAAAAGATGGACCCTAAGAACATTTGCAATCCAGGGAAACTCTTACCCGCTGTGCCCAAAGAAAATGAAAGTCCCGAGTCTCTTGCCCAGCGACAGAAGAAGGAGTGGATGTTTGACAAGATGGGCATTCCAGGGGCGGTGAAGGCGCATTTGTAGTCGCATTATGTTCTTCTTAATTTCGCACCCCCCAGTAAATTTTCAAAAAAAAAAAAAAACTTCTACATAAATAGTAAAAATATAAATTTCAATAAAAACAACAACCATGCACACCATTCAATAAAAATAAAATAGAATCGTGAAGAACAATAGCTGGAGTGTCTTTTTGTTTTCGCAACCAATTTTTTTTTTTTTTGGTTTTCGCACTGCCCTTCCCCTTTCCTTCTTTTCTTCTATATTTTACCCTAAAAAAGTTATGTCCGAGGAGAAACGGTTCTACTCGTATGATTTATTTGACCGTGTGGCCCGACGTGTGATAAAGGAGCACGACTCCAAGACGATACTTTCATTTTTTGCCTCCTCACCACACCACGCCCGACTGATAACGTCCCTTAATGAGGGGGAGAATATGGCGGCGCAGCGGCTACCGGTGCGCGTTGGAGATGACATTGGGCTCACCGTCCGCACAGAAAGAAACGGCGTGAGTCTGAACAGCTGCGGTGCGGTGGAGGGCAGGGCCGCTGCCGTATGTCATCTCAAATTATTCCACCTTCTTTTCCCAAACTCACTTCGCTTGCGTCTCGTTAGCTTGAATATGACCCAGTCTCAAAGTCTTTTGCCCCTGTTACAGGAGTCCAACATTAGCTTCAAGGTATTAGAGGCGAAAGAGGTGAGATCGCTCTTTTCTCCCTTTCTGAGGGAAAAAGGACGGAACTACGACGCGCTGCAGCAGGTGGAGAGGATTCAACTTTTGGATTCTTTTCCTGCGGATGAGTGTCTAACCTATTGGGGTACTTTCAAGGAGCTCCGTGAAGTCGATGTGAGCTACCGCGGCGTACGGTCGATCGAGGGCCTCAAAGGCCTACCGCACCTGTCTCTCCTTCTGCTATCCGGCACGCGAATCGATGACACCGCAGTAAAAATTCTCTCTCAACTTCCCAGTCTCACGCATGTGGAGATGGACGAGTGCGACGGTGTGACCGACATACGACCGCTGGCCGCGTGCACGCTTCTACAACACCTCTCCACCGTTCACTGTGCCAACCTCTCCCGCTTCCACACCATCGCAGATCTGAAGCACTGCACCTTTTTGGATCTGTCTCATAATCGTTTTCGTGAGGAAGAACTACGGCGGTTCATGACGAGGCCTCTCCAGGCCGAAACCCTTTGCCTAGGGTACACCCACTTTCCTCGTGTAGAAACAGTTCCGTGGGTCGTCTCACATCTCATCCTTAACGCAGTGGAGCTGAAGGGGACGGAGTGGCTGACGGCCTTCGCGGAGGCCTCTGAGATTTGCCTCGATCAGAGTAACATCACCGACGCTGATCTGCTGCGGGTGTCGAGAGCATGGAAATACACTTCTGTGCTATACCTTTGCCACTGCTTTCAATTATTTACCGATTTATCCTTTGTTAGGGCGATGCCCTCCCTTACGGTGCTGCATATCACAGAGAAATCGCTCAAGTCTGGGACCAACGTCGACCAGCTCCAAAGAGAACTCGGCCTGTCGATTCTGGTCCAGAGATAAACTAATCAACTATACAAAAAGTGAGGAACTTTTTTTTTTTATCCTTCTGTGCCCTTTGCTTTGGTTTGTGCTCCTCCTTGAGATATATTTCCTCTTCCCTTCCCCCCCCCTTTCCTCTCGTTTTCTTCTTCTTCACACCCATCTGCGAGTAGTACTGTGTAGAAAATCTATCCTTGTTACACACTTGTTAGATGGATGGAGGACCGGTTCTTTACGAAGCCTGCTGCAGCATTTACCATGTGAAGCCAGATCGAAATATACTGTCTCAAGTTCAAAGGGCGGACATTGTCAATGTGAAGCGTATCGATGCCTCCGGGACTTACCTAGGCTGTAGGGGAACATTGGCGGTGCTTGAGTTCTTGCAGAATCATCGCTGTCTGGAGGAGTTAATCTTGTGCCAAAATGACTTGGGTGGCGCTTGCATTGATAAACTTTGTAAAATAATTCAAGACGGTCACCCCAGTCTTCGTGTATTGGATATCTCACACAACATTCTTTCCACGGCGTCGGTGCGGCAGCTGTGGAGTGCGCTGGGGAGCGAAAAATCTATGGTGGTAGAGGTGAGGCGAAAGGACTGTTGTATAGAGGACGCGTGGGACACTCGCATCGAGCAAACACTGAATAGACGGAGAGAGTTCTTAACACTAGGCTTCTACCCCCATGGCGTCCCGAGGGGCGTCACCTCTTGGCGGACGGTGTTTCTACTGTTATTGGGGGAGGAGGAATACATCCGAGACTACTGTGAGCAGATCCTCTACCCTTTTGGCAGCTACATTGCCCCCATGCGTCTCCGGGTGGCACCTCTCACCATCGGAGACGGCGATACCAGGGAGGCGGCCCTGTCCAAAGTAAAGCGGTGTAGAGAGCCATCGAACTATCAGTTGCCGTGGTGCGTGGGATTCGTCTCCTCCCAGCTAAAAAAGATGGAAAAATATGTCCTAGCCCTTGCCCTGCAGGAAGACGAAATATGCCCCCCTCCTCTGAGAACCAAAGTGGGGGCGCTGCGGGATCCTGTTTACCGGAGCGGGGAGAACTTGTTTTTGTATTACGTTGTTAGTTTAGAGGAAAAAATGAAAAGGGACGGGACCAGCGTTCCCTTTGCACAGTGGTCCTCAGAGACCCAACTGACTCTGGGAGACCCATTGGCCCCCGCATCGACGCCGCCGACGGCTCACTGGAGTCGGTTTCCCGCCGTTCTCGTGACGTCGGCATCTTTTACAGTTCGTTGCCAAAGTGATTTGCTCGCCTCCTTTCAAACGGTCTTTTCCGAGGACGACCGGATGGAGGGGCAGAACGTGGTGGAGAAGCAAGGAGTGGAGAGTGTCACGGAGGGGGAGCTGGAGCTGGGGGCCCTTCACCCCAAGAAACGGGCTGTGGTGCTAGATTACGTCCGCAAAAGTGCCTCGGAAGTGGGGATTCCCCTCCTTCTGTACGGTGGCGCCAGCATTGGAAAGGAAAAAATCATTCTTCAGGTGGCGCGTGAGATCTATTCTGACCACACCGTCCACCTGGTTCGCGTGAACGCAAACGACGCCAGCATCACTCTTTTCCTTCTACACCTCTTGGAGATATTTGACCCCACCAAGAAGAGCAGTGCAAATTGCATACAGTGCCTCATCCTGGAGCTGAAGGAGGTCATTTCCAAATACGACGGCCCCCCTTTTGTTCTCTTAGTTTCCCACCTGGAAAGACTCGACTTGTGTGGGTGCAAATGGTCGGCTGCGGTGGAATGGCTTCCGCCGACGTTTTCCAAAAAGGTTAAAATCGTGGTTTCCCTCGACACCAACTGTCCCGCCCTTCCACTCCTGCGTCACCGCTCCCCCCAGCCCTACGAGAGTCAGGTGGCACCCATGAGCGACATCAACCGTGTAAATCTGTTCAACCGCCGACTTCAAAGCAGAAATATTTCACTCCCAGGGATGTCGACACAGGAGATAAAGTCCAGGGACCAGTTCAACGCGTTAGACTCGGCATTTCTAGAAAAGGAGGACGCGGACTCCCTCTTATACATTCACCTCATTAGTGTTTTTATCCAGGTGATGGGATTGAGAGAGAAGTTGACAAGCGAGTACGACACCTTGGATTTTTTGACCGCCATTCCGGGTAGTTGCGCGCTATTGGTAGAGCGGCTGTGCGAGGACGCGGAACAGTACGGGAACAGCACCACTGTCCGATATGTACTTCTCGCCCTTTCTGCTGCCCCCCTCTCCGTACCAGACCTCCAATACATCTGCGAGGAGCTCTCCCAGTGCCCCCGACACAGCACCCTACCAGCACTGATATACTTGGCGGATATTGGTCTGGTGGATTGGTCCTCCGATGCCACCGCGTGTATTGCACACCCCACCATCAAGCGAACCGTGCGCTCCTTATACAGCGATTTGCTCGATACCGTGAGTGTGCTGGTGGAGAACCATTTGTATCGATTAGTCACCACCAAAAGTTTGGAGATTGCCAACGCGTTTAGGAACTTAACGGCTCTCATGATTGAAAACGGCAATATTTCCACTTTGCTTACGCTAATGACAAACACTTCGGTCCTGGATTGCATTTTAAACACGGGCGGAGAGTCAAAGTTGCTCCTCATCGACAGTATTTACCGCTTGCTGATGGTGAGGGGCCTGATGCTGGAACTGATGCTACCACAGGATTTATTCCAGGCCCCCGATATAGGGGCTGTGGATCTGCTGAACATTCTCAACGAAATACGCCACCACTCGTTTCATCTATTTCAGTCGTCTCTTCTCCACCACCACGACTCGCCTCTCGCCCGGTTTTCTCGCAAGCGCCTAGACAACCCCCCTTATCCCGTCTTGTGTCCCATGAACAGTGGAAGTGAGGACCCCCACGGCCGGACGTTTGAAAGCTTGCTGTCGTTTTCCTTCTGCCACTGCAGGGGTGACTATCTGGTGGCAAACACTGAAATCGATGTGTCCGTGTTTAATATTGCGTCCGGCAGAGAATGCGCCCATCTTTCGATGCCGTTTGAAAAGGGGATCACCATCACCAGTTCCTTCTTGGCGAGTGGCACAAGGGTGATTCTGGTCAGTGCCTCCCGTCTCTTAATTTGGGATTTTGAAATTAACTCCCAATTTCTCCTAGACGATATCACCATCTCTGCGCACAGTTCAGTGTTTGACTCCTTCGGTTCCCGCCTGTTGTCTCGGCATGCTGTCAGTGGGGAGTTCTACGTGTTTGATATCGCGAAAAAAATTGTGGTCAAAGAACTTCCGCTCAAAAAGGAGTGTCGAAGCGCCCATTTTTGCGGCAGCGCGGTGCTCCTGGCAACGACCTACACACTGCACTTGCTAGAGGAGGAAACGTACGAGATGTCCACTTCTATGGAGCACGACGGTCCTATCGGTGCGTTGGAGTGCAATTTTGATGGGCGACTTATCGCATCCGGTGTTGGTAATGTGCTGTGGCTGTGGAGCAGTTCGGGCGCCCTCCTTCACTCGATGGAGACCGGTGTCAGTGATATTCTCTCCCTAAAGTTTGACAGCGCCTCGACGATGGTGCTGGTGCAGCGGATAGAAGGCGTACAACTCCGGGACACTCTCACTGGCTTGGTGCTGGGGAATATTGTGAACCACACCACCTACATGATACCCTCGTACTTTTCCTTCACTGATGACGGAGTCTTTTTGATCGCTCTGGAGGGAAAACATATTTTATTGTACAATACAAAGACTTGCGCCAATGTTGGTGCCTTTGAGGCTCCGGTAGGGGTGTTTTCGGGGTTCTGTGAGAGTGACAGCGTGGTGTTCGCCCCGCACTCGGGTGGTGGTGTAAAGTGCTTTGATCTCACGCAACCTTTGCCGACGGTGGAGGCCGTCCTCAATGGACTCCCCAGCACGAATCTGCTTCGGACGGGCAAAGTCTCTTCGTCTGCCATCTCTTCTCTCCACTGTAACTCCTCCGGTACACTAGTGGCGGCCACCGATGAGAGTGGGGCCATCTTTCTCTACTCCACCGTCACAGGACACTTGGTGCCACACCCCCTGCAACAATCACAGAGCATGGTGTTTTGCGGAGTCGATTCTCTCGTCGCAAAGTGTACCGGCGACGACTTTCTGTCCCTCTACAATATTAGCAATGACACTGTCAAGGCGTTGCCGTTACCGAAGGAGGCCTATGCTGGGGACCGCTTTACTGTGTTCTGTGGCTCCGGTGAGGGGGATATTGGACTGATCTGCACTCAGCTGGGGAAGAGCTGTATCCTGCTCTACCACCCCGGCATGACGGGACCACAACACCAGTTTATGAGCTCCGAGGGCAGTTTCCGGTTTGCCTACGTGTTTGGAAGTATTCTATTTGCCCTGACGAGCGAGAACGAGTTTATTCTGTGGACCCTCTCCAAGATATCGGAGCGCTCCTCTGTGAAGCACCCGCATGCTATACAGGCCATTACGTGCTCTTCTAGCGGTGTGTTTTGGTTTGTAGATGACACACAAACACTAGTACAAACCCATATTGAGAGTGTCGCCTTACCAGGCCGGGCAAAGCTAGTGATGAAATCCCTCGCGACCCTCCACTCCCGCCACAACACAGGAGGGGTCTCAGAGATCCGACAGTGCCGTTCCTTTTTCCTTCTACGGTACCAGGACGGCTCTTTGGGTATTGTACGAGAGGGGGAACGGCACCCACTCACCGCTGTCCCATCCTCTCGTTTCACCTGCGTCGCCGCTGCTGATGTAAATAACAAAACCATGATCTTCGCTGGGAGCGGAGCAGGGAGAGTGTTGTTGGGCACTATGGCTTTCCCCAAATAGAAAGAAAAACAACAACACAAGCTAAATGACTTTTTTTTTTTTTGTTGCATTATGTACTCCCCCGGTATCGCATACATTTCTTTAAAGAAAGACATTTTTTTTTTTTCTTCTCTTCTTCTTTTCCCTTTACAATTCGAAAACATCAATATAGATTGAGAAAGAGGAGAAAATAAAAAATATAGGGAAGCGGGTATGAGATGTTTCACGGCGGCGCGTAAGTTTAATTACAGCCGCTCGCTGCGCTGGATGCGCTTCCATACCACCACCCCCTCCCGCATCGCGGCGATTGACACCACCGTTATCTCCCCCGGTCGGTCGGTCCCCCGATCCAAGTTAGACGGCTATGTCCCCCTCGACACGAGTCACCCGGCGTTTGGCCTGAAGCAAGCCGATCTCACCCCACCTGTGGTAAGGGGAAAGCTGCTCTCCACGGACCACCCTGCGTTTGGAAATCAAAAGACCTTTTCCACCACGGACAATTTTATCGGCTCGGTTGGCGTGTCGGGCTTCTTTCTCACCATTGACCCTAATTTCTGTTTCGGCCCCCACGACAGGATGAACCCCTCCGCCCAGCTGACAATACGGGGAAACAGCGGCAATTTGGCTCGCATTCGGTACCGGTGTGACCTGGAGGCAGACCTTGGGTTCAAGGTGGAGGCCTTAATAAGAGTGGAGGTGGGGTGGATTTCGCCCAAGATCATGTTCTCTAGCGTCCCTTACGTGATCCATCTCGGAAAGGGAATCGATATTAGTGTTCCCTTTATTATGCATTTTACCATGGTCTCTATTCTAGATGAGCACGGGGATAATACTGGTGGCTTTTTGTACTTTAGCGGGACCCCCTGGCTTGGCTTCTCCGCGGGCTTCAGTCGGATACGACGGGGTAAGCTGGTGCTCAGCCCGAGGAAGGAGGTCAACATGTACGAAGAGGAGGAAAAGTTTATTGGCCACATTCACTACAGACAAGTTTTTTTTGTGGTGTTCAAGTTTTTGGGGTATCTTGTGTGTGTCATCGCTTGTGTGCCAGCCACGCAGAGACTGCTTCAATATCTATTGCCTGACCCGTATCACCGGCATAGTGAAAAGAACTAGTGTGCGAATATTTGTGACCCATTCAAGAAGAGACGAACGAAGAGGAGAACGCGGGCATAGCTAATAGTGGTTGCCTCGCTCGGGTTTCGATTATTTTGTTTATCATTCTCTCTCTCTATTTTTCCAGTACCCTCTTTCACTGCGTATACGATGCGATATAGGTGAGGAGGGGGTCCCGTCATCCTGCCTTCATCCGTGCCCGAATGGTGCACTTTGGTGAAGAGGGACGGTGAGTGGGTCGTCTGATGTCGTTATAAATAAGGGTGAATTTACTGCATAATGAATTTAATTACAAAGTTTCCGAGTTTATTGAAGAAGTGAAATGAAATAAATTACTATACCCTAACGCCAGCTGCCTGACAATAAAGGAATAGGAAAAAGAGGGGGTTTTATCTATGCTACAGTCTGCTTATTCACCGTTTTGGAAGAACTTCTATTCGTACAAAATGTCTTTAAAACGGGAAAAAAAATTGTAAAGCTACATTTTTTTTTTTTTTTATTGTTGAATGGTATTAGTTTTTGAGAAATACTAACCTGACATCGGGGAAAAAATAATAAAAAAAAAATTGCGTAACCTTTTCAAGTTAATTGTTGTAAAACTGCACAGAGATACTATATTTTTATTAATTGATTTTTGAACACTTCCACAATTCTATTGTAATTATTACTACCGTAATTCTGTAGTGAGTGCGTGACTCCCTTTACTTTCACTTTCTGCTCCCTTTCTTGTTTATATTTATTTATCAAATTCAAAGAAACACTCTAACTATTAGTAATCATCTAAAATTTTCCTTTTTTAGTTTTAATTTTTGTATTGTATCATAGTTACTAGCACTTTTTATTTTTATTATTCTATCTTTCTAAACCACCATCTCACTTCATTCACCCATCATCCTATCAACAAAACCAACAACGGGGGCGTCCGATGCCGACCGCTAAATTCATCCGGAAAGTTCAAAAATTATTTTTTTACTTCAAAAAAAACGGCGGCAGCAATCTCCCCACCGATATCTGCAGCGGTCTCGAGCTCCTCGACGACGACGACATACAAAATTGGTTTATTCAGTTGGTCTATAAAAATCCAGAAAACGGCGAAAATTTTTACATCTCTCTAAAGTTACTTTATGTAGAAGAGTATAGTGAACTGGATGGGCACATTGGCCTCCGCAATGTCATCCCCCCAGCCGTGCGACCGGTTCTAAAAAAGGACACCCTCTCCGATAGCTCTAGTGAATTCTTCAGCGAGGACGAGGAAGAAAGGAAATCTAAAAC